>BLBF01014989.1:673-15777 GCA_015471245.1 Laticauda colubrina
CCCTAACCCTAACCCTAACCCTAACCCTAACCCTAACCCTAACCCTAGCCCTAACCCTACCCCTAGCCCTAACCCTAAACCTAAACCTAACCTGAACCCTAACTTGAACCCTAACTGAAATACTAACCCGAACCAGAACCAGAACCAGAACCTGAACCGGAACCAGAACCAGAACCAGAACCAGAACCAGAACCAGAACCAGAACCAGAACCGGAACCAGAACCGGAATCAGAAGCAGAAGCAGAACCTGAACTAGAATAAGAACGAGAACCAGAACCAGGACTAGAACCCAAACCCAAACCCAAAAAATCATCGATTTTTATTATTTGGGGTTGTGTATTTGTATTTCATTCAATATTTTGGGAACAAAGCTGGCTATGTGCCACTTCCATTCCCTGCCATCATCTACGGTTAGGCGGTAGGACCGGGGGCCTGTTATTTGTGTGATTTTGGCTGGAAGCCATAGAGGGTCCCCAGTGAAATTTTTTGCATAGACTATGTCGCCGATTTCAAACGTGCGGAAACGGCTGGAGGAATCAGGGTTATTTTCCAAAGCGTAGTTTGGATGTAACCTATCTAAATGTGACCTAAGTTTTCTCCCCATTAACAATTCTGCTGGGCTCTTGTTAGTTACAGTGCTGGAGGTGATATGTTGGAGGGTGAGTAGATGGTTAATTTTATCCTGGACATCCCCGAGGTCCATTTTTTCTAAACCCTCTTTAGTAAACCTGACCATTCTCTCGGCCCTACCATTTGCTGCTGGGTGGGCCGGCGCGGTTAGTGCATGGTGTATACCTCGGGAGGCTAGGTACTGCTCAAATTGTATAGCGGTTAGTTGAGGCCCGTTGTCAGGCACTAGGATGTCTGGCAATCTATGGGTTGCAAATAGTTTGTTGAATTGTTTAATAACCGCATCGGTTGTCGTAGATGACATTACTACAACTTCCAACCAATTTGAGTATGCATCTACGACAATCAAAAAGGTATGCCCCCTAGTAGGACCCACGAAGTCAATATGGATCTGAGACCAGGGGGCTTGTGAGGTCTCCCAGTCCCTTATGGGTGCTTGTGGTGGGGAAGGTCTGGTTTTCTGGCATTTAGTGCAAGTAGCAACCCAGTATTCAACATCCTTATCTAAACCAGGCCACCAGACATAGCTTCTAACTAGACTTTTCATTTTAACAATACCAGGGTGGCCCTCATGAAGCATGCCCAACACTCTAGTTTGTAATCTAGCAGGAATTACCACCCGATCACCCCACGATAAACAGCCTTTTTGAATTGAAAGTTCAGTCTGTCAGGTCCAGAAACGTTTAAAGTTTTCAGTTTTTTGGTTTTCCAGCCAGCCTTTAACTATCCAATTTAAAATGCGGGCAGTCACTGGGTCTTTGGCGGTGGCTCTGGCGACATCATTTGCAGATATTGGCATTTCGGGGCATGTTTCTATTTGCAGGGTGGTCATTGTTGGCGCCGGGTCTTCCTCTGTCGTTGGCAGCGGTGTTCGACTTAATGCGTCTGCATGGGAGATTTGTTTCCCGGGTCGATGTGTCAATGTGTAAGAGTATGCTGCTAGGAATTCTGACCATCTAGTCATTCGCGGGGACAAAATGTTCAGTGTAGGTTTGTTTCCCGCCAGAATTCCGAGTAACGGTTTATGGTCAGTTACAATGGAAAATGTTCTTCCATTGAGGTACTCGTGAAAACGTTTCACTCCGGCGACAATCGCTAGGGCTTCTCTCTCTAGTTGACTATAGTTGCATTCTGCTTTAGAAAGAGTTTTTGAGTACTAGGCGATAGGTGCCTCTCTCCCATCAGGCAATTGGTGGCTCAGGATGGTACCGACTCCAAACGGTGAGGCGTCGCAGGTGACCGTCAATGGAAGTGTGTTACTAAACTGGATAAGAACAGTGTCTGAGGTTAATAAATTTTTTATTCTCTGGAATGCCTTTTGTTCTCTATGACCCCAAGTCCAATTGGTTTGCTTTTCCAGCAAACGGTGTAATGGTTCTGCTATTGTTGCTTTGTGGGGGAGGAATACGTTGTAGAAGTTTATTAGACCCAAAAATGCCTGCAATTCCATTTTGTTTTTTGGTTGTGGTGCATCTCTAATAGCCTTGACCTTTTTTTCTGTAGGGTGTATACCCTCTCCGTCAATTAAGTAGCCCAGAAATTCGATGCGATGAGTCATTCAGCAGCATTTTTCCTTTTTACCTTTCAGGCTGGATTCTCTAAATATTGTTAACACTTCTCTTAGTCTTTTTTCTAGTTGGGTCATATCTTTAGCCGAAATTACGACGTCGTCAAAATATGGTACGACCCCTTTTATTCCATTTAATAGGCGTTTCATGAGGCTTTGGAAAACGCCTGGGGAAACGCTTACTCGAAATTGAAGTCTGTTACATTTGAATGCCCCTCTGTGAGTTACTATTGTCTGTGCCTCGGCCGTTAATGGGTCTACTGGAAGCTGTTGGTATGCTTGTGCTAAATCAAGCTTAGCAAAAAAATTTCCTTCCCCAAGTGAGTGTAATAAATGTTGTACGACTGGCACAGGTATGCGCTTTATTGTAGCGCATGGTTCAGGGTAGCCTTGTAGTCCACAGATGCGTACCAACCTGTCAGGTTTAACTGGTGTTACTATTGGCGTCTCCCACCTAGCATGGTCAATAGGTTCTAAGACCCCTTGGTCAATTAATTTATTCAATTCTTCATCTATTTTTGCTTTTAACGCAAAGGGAAATTGTCTGGCTTTTAACCTTCTAGGGGCCACCTGGGGGTCTAAGCTAAAGGAAATTGGAGTCCCCCGGTACCTGCCTAGGGTGCCATCGAAAATGTCCTGGAACTTTCTTCCCAGTTAGTTGCGGCTACTCGGCTCACTCTGGTCATTCCGATGCCCAATGGTGCAAACCATTCGATGCCCAGGAGGCTAGGTCGGTCTCTGTTGACTATTGTTAGAGGCAGGACTTCAACGTGCTGCTTGTAGGCGACTCAGAAATGTCCTAGACCTACCACAGGGATTCGATTCCCTTGGTAGTCCTTTAGAATTAATTTTTGTTTCTGGAGTTCTTTTAATTTGATATTTAGGACCAGTTGTCTGATTGTGTACCAAGACACCATTGATAGGAAAGATCCTGAATCGACTTCCATCTCACAGGGGCTTCCTTCAATTTTTACGATGATTTTGACTTTTCTCCCGCTTTCCGTCTGAGCGTTTCGGATAGTGACAGTTTGATGGGTCTTTTCTCGGTTTCTGGCTTGTTTGTTGCGCTCCCACTTTCTCTCAGCTTCCTTCGATTCAGTTTGTGGTGGAGAGTTACTGCATCTGTTAGGGCTGTTATTTTTGCGATTCCTACAGACTTTCTTGATGTGTCCCCTCTTTTTGCAAAGCTCGGCAGATGGCATCAAGGAATCTGCAATTGGCTCGAGGGTGGTTTCCTCCGCAGCCGGCGCATTCCCGCCAGTTTCTTTTTTCGTGCCTTTTTTTGTTGACGTACAGGTGGTGAACCTCATCATCATCATCTTCTGATTCTGATGATTCGTCAAAATCTTCGTGATGTGTGGTGGCGGGAACTTGCTTCTTTCCTCTGGCTAGGATCGTTTTGTCGTTATTCGCATTCATTTGCTTCATAGTGGCTGCTGACTTTTTCGCGGCTTATGTGGCTGTGGCTTCTGTGATTTCTTCAGCCACTGTTATATTGGGTTTATTTAGCAATTTACTTTGTAAATTAGAGTCTTTTCGGCCTAGGACCACTCGATCTCGCATGGCTTCATCTAAATTCAGGAAGTCGCATGCTCCTCCCAGTTGTCGGAGGGCTGCCACAAAATCAGCGATGGTCTCGCCTTCTTTTTGGTCCCTTCAGTAGAACTCATGCCATTTGATGAGATTTGACACTACTGGTGCATAGTGGGCCTTTAGCATCCTCTGGAGTTCATTCCAGCTCATTTGTTTTACGTCTCTGGATTTCGCCAATGCTTTGGCCATCTTGAACACAGTTGGTCCACAATGCGTTAGGAAGACAGCCCTCTTACGCTGGCCTGAGATATCTTCTATCTCGTTGCTTTCTAAATACATTTGAAAACGGTCTACATAGGATTCTCAATCCTCTTCATTGGGATGGAAAGGTGTGGGTGGTTCATTATTTCTGGCCATCGCATCTAGCCTGGATTTCAATTCGCCGCATGCACAGTCTCACGTTTTAGGAAGATCGCATCCTCGTCACCAGTGTTCCATCCAGAAAAACGTGAGGTAGACCGGGTTCCAACAGCAATGTCTTTATTTCAACTATATACAGTCACGGAACAGTTTGGCTCAAACCGCGGCAGCCTTTATATACGGCTTGCCTGCCGGCTTGTAGCCAATGGCGGTTACTTGATTTTGCTGCCCTTCGGCGGTTCTCTTTGATTGGTTCCTAGTGAACCAGTCCCATGCAGGCCCTTCTGGCCAATCAAATTTGAGACATTTGGAGTATACCATTTTATAAAGAACAGAGAGTATTTACACCTGGACAACTTTCTTGTGTGTCCAATCACACTTGGCCAATAAAATATTCTATTCTATCAGATGGGATTGAATTGTGATTGAACAGAGGTCCTTTTGGCTCCATTGGGGGAAAAAAGCTTCCTCTTGTCCTGCTCGGGGAAAAGTGTCCCCTGAAGGGGCAGGTTCATAATCTGGGAGGCTCTTAAACAGGCCAGACCTGGCCAGAGCCATCCATGCCTCCCTTTCACCCTCCCTGGGATGGCACAATGGGCCTTTTGCTCCTAGGAAGCAGCTCCAAGGCTTTCAGTTCACGTGAAATTATCAAGATTGTTCTGATATCACACCTTAAAATTATGGGTGTCAGAAGAGGGGAGAAATGTGTGTTAATCGGGTAATGAGAAGGAACCAGCTGGTTATCACTTAATGCTGAAATCTACTCAGTTCCATCTCTCCAAACTTTCTATTTAATAAAGTCCTTTTTTTTTTTGCAATGTGAGATGCCAAAAGCAAAAGAGAGGGACTAAAGGAAGAATCTTCCAGAAGTTATATCTCCAACCATTTGGAAACCATTAGTAAGAGATTAATTAAGTGTGAAGACCAGAGGCTAATATCTAATATCTTGTCTCATACTCATTTTTTACCTCCATTTTCATGGACGGAGAGTCCTAACACATTTTCTTTGGCATTCCCATTTTTTCTCCATAGTCCCTGCCTCAGTCCAGATGTGTGGAAAGTTGTCCTCCTGGATTTGTCAAGACGGCTCGAGAAGGAGAGCCATTTTGCTGCTACGACTGTGTTCCTTGTCCAGAGGGGACCTTCTCCACTCAGAAAGGTGGGTGACACCAGAGGAAAGGAAGGCCTGTGGAACTGGATCCCTCCAGAGCATTGTCATAAAAGTGTGAATTAAACACACTTTGAAGCTGAATTGATTTCTGGTTTATTTCCAAAACACCCCATTTCTTGTCTAAACAGAAGAACAAAAAGACTGTGAAGGAAGGGCTGGACAAAGAGAGGTGGCTGTGACAGATTGGGCAAGCTTCACTACTGCCAGAGAAAATATTTTTTTCTTTTTAGCTTGGATGTGTCCTTCCTTCCACATTTACTTCTCTAGGAACACCTGAGTTCCTTGAAACGTGACGAATTGCTTTAGGTCCACCTCCTGAAAGGAGGATTTCAATGCAGTCTACATGGGTTCCCTTTGAGGAACACTGAAAACGTATTTCTGATATATGAGATACACAATTTGGTGGCATGTACAGTTATGCCTGTATCTGGCTGCACCCAGATCACCACTGCTCCAATGGCCATTCCAAATGGTTTGGAGCAGTCACTTGATCTGCCAGCATCCTCTGAGGCAAGTATGACAAGAATTGCCATCTGGCAAGTTAGTTTCTTTCGAAAGATTGATTCATTATTTGCCTTTAGTAATGGAGGTTCCTGTCAATTTTCTGAACATTACAAAGGAAAACTTTCAAATCCTAAGCCTTCCCTCAATTCCATCACCTATCAAAAATATATCACAGCTATATTTATTATTTTTCTTATTTTCTGTCTCTGGAGATATTAAGAAATCCATCCTGGAAACTGTTGCTAATAATCAATTGTTCCCAAAAAATGCACAATATATCTTGAAAGGCAAAGGACAAAGAAATATGGGGTTGTTTATTTTTCCTCAGATACAGAAAAATGCACCAAGTGTCCGGATGATAAATATCCAAATAAAGAAAGAGTCCAATGTATCCCCAAAGTTATAACCTTCCTGTCTTATGAAGAACTTCTGGGCATCATCCTGGTCTCTTTTGCCCTATTCTTGTTCCTAACCACAGGCCTTGTTTTAATCATCTTCATTAAATACCGAGAAACTCCCCCTGTCAAAGCCAACAACCGGGACTCCTCCTACATCCTCCTGGTCTCCCTCCTGCTTTGCTTCTTGTCTTCTTCTCTCTTCATTGGTCAACCAAGGAAAGCCACCTGCCTTCTCCGACAAGCAGTCTTCAGCATCATCTTCTCAGTTGCCGTTTCTTCTCTCTTGGCCAAAACCATCATGGTAGTGCTGGCTTTCCTGGCAACAAAACCAGGAAACCGAGCAAAGAGATGGTTGGGGAAGAGCTTGGCCAAGTCTGTCATCTTTTCTTGTTCTGCTGGCCAAATTATCATCTGCTCCATCTGGCTGGGAATTTCTGCCCCCTTCCCTGACTCTGACCTCCACTCCCAGCCTGGAGAGATCATCCTGCAATGCAACGAAGGGGCCGTTGTCATGTTCTACATCACCCTCAGCTACATGGGTTTCCTGGCTGCCATCTGCTTCACAGTGGCTTTCCTGGCCCAGAATCTGCCTGAGGCCTTCAACAAAGCCAAGCTGATCACCTTCAGCATGCTGGTCTTCTGCAGTGTCTGGGTGACTTTTGTGCCCACCTACCTGAGCACCAAAGGGAAACTCATGGTGGCTCTGCAGGTCTTCTCCATCCTGGCCTCCAGTGCTGGTCTGCTGGTCTGCATCTTCATCCCCAAGTGCTACATTATAATTCTGAGGCCAGAGCTGAACACAAAGGAGCATCTCACAGCCAGAACAAATGTAAAAACATGAGCCATAACATCATTATGATAGTGGAAGAATTGTTTATATTTCTTTTATTTGATTTCCATTTAGATCGTACATAAGAGTCAAAGAAAATGATGATATATGTATGTTTCAAAATTGGGAGTTGTTGAATGGCTGGAATTGTTGTAGTTCCCTCCCTTTCAATAAATATTGCTGAAGAGACCTCTGTAAAATACAGAGGAATTCAGCTGTTCATCAACAGCTACTGAACATGACACCTTATAAAAATTTATAAACACCTTATAAAAAAACTTGTTCCAACTGACAGCAGCTTAAAGTGTGTGTAAGAGAGACTGAGCAGGAAAAGAGGTCAGGAGGAAGCTGTGGGAACCAAACACCAGCCTGGTTGCCTGATCCTCTCCCTAAAAATGCCAGAATGATGTGAAATGCCATGTTTGACTGGCTCTCAGCTGAGGAGGGAAATCTTCATTTCCACTGGATGGGAGGAGGAACTGGCATCGCAACGATACTGCATGCACTCTCGGAGGTCTGAGATTGCAGCCTATATCTTTGCCCCTGGACGGTCCAAACGGACTTAAACCATCCCGAAGAGACAGTGATAGTGAAGGGCATGTCCTGTAGATCCCAGGGATATTGCAAAGTCCCTGGTTGATCCAGGAGAAGCCCTTTTGCCAGCGGCAGAGAGGCAGGCATCAAAGCTGCTGAAGTTGGCACAGCTCCGAACGGCAGAGGTTGCAAGAGAAAGTGTGTCGGTGTGGTGAGACTTTTTCTTTTTTTATTTGAAGATGTAAAAGGACCTTAAAGGACATCCTAAGTGTGTCCAAAAGAATCTGTAAAAGTTTTGACAGAACTGAATAAGCGGCAATTTTTAAACAGAAGTGCCAAAATAAGGCTTTGCTTTTTGTTGTTGTTTTTTCTTATGGCTGGACTTCTATCGTGATTTTGCACTTGCTAACTGGGCTGGTTTTTTTCTCTATTTATATCTATATTTTCTTTTCTTTTTTGACTTTGTAATATTTTAGGTCAGAGGCTCTCTTTAATTTTTTTTTATATATTTGTTTTTTTTTTCTTTTAACTTTTATTACATTTTGTCTGAGAAAGGAGGGGGAGAGTGAGAGTAAAGAAATTTTGTAACACTTCCAACTAGAGGCTTGAAAATATTTTAGATGAAGTTGAGAAAGCTGAGAAAGAAAGCTTTGAAATTCTTTTCCAGGGACATTGCTACATGATAAGATAGAGCATGGGAGAGTATTATCGCAGGAGTTCTTCTGGATTTCTATCAGCGATTGAAACTTGGCTTTGAAGCTTGGAGTTATGATAAGAGCCTTGGATAATTAAATAAAGTGCAGTATGTGTTTTTTATTTTTTTAAGTTGTGCTACCCCCCCTTTACCAGCTGTACTGTTCATTTTTTCTTTTTAAAGCCTTTATTTTTGTAATATTTCCATCTTTGCTTAATATTTTAAAGGAAAGCCTCAAAACTTTCTCTTTTTTTCTCTTTCTTCTTTGGGATTTTTTGTTTTTTGATCAATTCTTTTGATTCACTTTTATGGTTTTTTTAAATTTGAGAATTCTCAATTGGATTAAGGTGTTGAGGAATCTAAAGAATCATTTTTATTTTCTCAATTCTTTTCTTTTGCTCTTTTTAAACCTTTTTATTTTTCTCCTTCCCTTCTCCCTAATTATTGATTGGATTAAGGTTAAGAAGAACCTGAAGAAATTTATTCTCATTTTCTTTTTATTATTATTGGGTTTTTCTCTCTATCATTTTTATTTTTCTTTTTGGATCATAATTGGCTATTCCATAATTGGATCAGAGTTTAGAAGAACCTGAAGATCCCGAATCATTTAAAATGAGTAGAAAGTTTATAGCTTCTGGCTCCTCAACTTCTACTTCTGCCTTCCCACCATCTGGAGGACAACGTTCAATTCAGACAATGTTAAATCAAGACAAAGATCAGAAAGAGTGACTCTACAGAAGATTATGCAAGGAATCTAAGACCTTAAAATAAAATCAGACACCATTGAAAAGAGTATAGAAAATATTGAGCAAAGAACAGAGAATATTGAACAAAGAACAGGGAAAACTGATGAAAAGGTGGAGAATATTAAACAAATAACGGTGAAGTATGATGAGAGATTCCAAAAAAATTGAAGAAGATAAACAAAGAGACAAGAAGATTGGAGATATTGACAGCAGATTAACAGTGGTTGAACAAGATAAAAGTGGGATGCTGAAATGGGAGATGGACAGATCAGAATTTTATTTCAGATTTCAAAACATAGAAGAAGAAAAAGGATAAAATCTAGCTGAGATAATGAAAGAAATATTGGCTGAAGCTTTGGAAATAACAGAAGAGAAGATAATGGATGTAGTAGATGAGGTATACCAAGTTTTTACAAGATATGCGATGAGAAATAACCTCCCAAGAGAAGTTCATGTCAGATTTTCAAAAAAATCCATTAAAACACAAATATTACAAGTGGTAAGAGAGAAAACATTGAGATTCAAAGGCAAAGAGATTGTGGCTTTAAAGGAAATACCCAGAAGAGTGAGAGAGATGAGAAGACAATATCGATTTTTGACTAAAATGCTATTGAAAAAACAGGTGAATTATAGATGGCTAATACCAGAAGGGTTAATGTTTGCATGGAAAGAACAGAGATATAGAATTGATTCAATCGAAAAAGCAGAATTCTTCTATGCAGAATTTTTTGGAAGGAGAGAGGAGGCAGAAAAAGAGATTTTACTAATTGAATTCCAAGACAACCAAATGGAGACTGAAAAAGAAGAAGGCACAGTAGGTGGATTGGTGGAGACTAAAGGCCCTGTCACATCAGCCTACAGATGCAAAAAGTATGTAAAAAGGACACAGCAGATGAGAAAATGTTCCATCCATTGTTATCCGCTCTCAAAAGTGCCCCAAATTTACATGAACAGAGAGGACAACAACGGAAAGGAATGGACGGGGAGAGGACGTAGCGAGGATGTTAAGCGGATGCTCCACGGAAGCCTAGCAGATGGAAGTGGATGGAAGTGGATGGCACATCTGCAGGGCTTCCGGGGGAGAACACCGAAGCGGACGCGCAGCGGAAGGAGCGGATGCAGAGCGGATGCCTAGCGGATGACGCGGATGCATCACGGACACCTAGCGGATGCATCACGGATGCCTAGCGGATGCCTAGCGAATGCAAAGTGTTCACTGCGCATGCGGGGAGGATGCATTGCGTCAGCCCCGTGGATATAAAAGAATGCAGCTCGCAAGCAGGTCACCATTCAGAGGAAAGACCTGCTGCCAGATACATCTCCAGCCAACAACCATGGGGAAGAAGAGGAAGCCTGTGCCTACTCCTGCCAGCCCTGGCAAGAAGGACAGGGCCACCATCCCACCCCCTGGCGCTGACTCTGCTTCTGCTGGGGCTTCTGCTGCTGGTGCTGACTCTGCTGGTGCTGGGGCTTCTGCTGGTGCTGCTCCTGGTGTTGGTGTTTCTGCTGGTGCTCACTCTGCTGGTGCTGCTCCTGGTGCTGGTGCTTCTGCTGGTGCTTACTCTGCTGGTGCTGCTCCTGGTGCTGGTACTACTGCTGGTACTAACTCTGCTGGTGCTGCTGGTGCTGCTTTTGCTGCTGCTACTGCTGCTGTTGCTGCTGCTGGTGGTGGTGGTGTGGTGGACAAGCCCCTAGAACCTCAAAGCCCTTCTGATGAGGGCCCAGAAGGCCGTCCAGAGGGAGGAAGAGGCAATTGCGCGATAGGGAGAGGAGACAATACTCCATCGAAGAGGAACATGAGGATGAGGTGCTCGAATGGCTGAGGGAGAATGAGTACCTCTGGCGGAAGGGACACAGGCTCTATCGAGACACCAAGTAGAAGCAGGAGGCTTGGAGAGAGAAGGCAGAGAGCCTGGGCTACACTTCGGAGGTCCTCCTCGGGTGGTGGAAGCACATGCACACCAGGCGGAAAGCTGCACCACAAGAAGTCTGGCCAGGCCGTGGTCAAGCTCACCGACCGGGAGACTTACGTGATGGCCAAGTGCAGCTTCTTGGAGGGTGAGGTCCGCCACCAAGGAGCAGCCCCTCTGTCAACCCTCTCTCTCAGGCAGCCCACAGAGAGCCAGTCCTCTTCTGGCCAAGAGTCATCTTCTGTGTCCAGGCAGGTATCTGAGGAGTGACCCACGACGGAGACCCCCCCTTACAGCTGCACTCCCCGTGGCAGAGTGCGTGGAGGACTCCACCTCCACAGAAAGGCAGAGAGGCAAACCAAAAGGGCAGAGCCACACTGTCCTGCTGGAGATAAGAGACACCACCAGGAGCAGCGTAGATCTCCTCTCTCAGCTGGTACACACCGATGCCCCATCCTCCAACTGCAAGCCCTTCCTCACCTTTGTCAACCAGATCCTCATGAACATGGCGGAACCCCAGTACCAGGTGGTGAAGGAAAGGATCACCGATCTTCTTCACAACCCTCCAGACCAAGATGAACCTGCTCCCACCCAGTCCAGGTCCGCTCCTCCACCCCAGGTGATGTCACTGCCCTTCAAAGGCTTTCCACAGGGCCTCTCCTTCCAAGGCTATGGCTACCAGGAGGTCCAGCAGCACAGGCAGCAGCCCTTACCAGTCCAGGCACATGTACATCGGATGCCACCGGTGCCACTGATGCCACCGATGCCACCCATGCCACAGATGCCACCGATGCCAGTCCTCACCCAGCTGCAGACCAGACAGCCCCACTACAGTGCTCCTTCCTCCACCCCACAGCCAAGCCCGGCCTCAGTACATCTGTCATCGGTATTGGGGCTGACACCCCACGTCATGGAGGAAGGGGCTCTCAACATCACGGGGCTGAGCAAGCTGTCTGAGAGCTTCCTCAACACACCGTCCCCTGTTGTCCTCTTGGGGCCAGGCACCCCATTGGCGCTTCAGACCAGCACTCCAGCAGCAGCCACCTCCACAGCACCTGGACCCTTCGCCCCTGAGACTGGGCACACCTCTGAGTGACCAAGAAGAGTGCCAGAGACTGGGTGGCTACCTGTTGACTTTATTTTTGCTTTGGACACTTGACTTGGGTCATTTTTATTTTACAGCTTGTTATTAATAAAGATTATCTTTGCTTCACACACTTGCTTCATTTATTTTATTAAATGAAGTCTTGGTGGAAACTTTTAGAAATGGTTTAAGTCTTTGCATGCTTGTGGGATGGGTAACGATAGCAGTGGGATGGGCAGGGATACCTTTGGGATAGGTAATAGCTGTGGGATGGGCAGGGATACCTTTGGGATGGGTAATAGCTGTGGAATGGGCAGGGATACCTTTGGGATGGGTAATAGCTGTGGGATGGGCAGGGATACCTTTGGGATGGGTAATAGCTGTGGGACAGATAAACCTCTAGTGCAAGCATAGTGGGACTCTATGGTCCACCTTCCCAGGGGCCACACCTATGGCCCTTTATTATCAATAACAATGTAAGCATTGATCCACACATTTGAACATAAACAGAACTCTGCTGGTGTTGCTCCTGTTGCTGGGGCTTCTGCTGGGGCTTACTCTGCTGGTGCTGCTCCTGGTGCTGGGGCTTTTGCTGGTGCTTACTCTGCTGGTGCTGCTCCTGAACAACCCTGAACCTGCTCCGACCCAATCCAGGTCTGCTCCTCCACCTCAGGTGATGTCACAGCCCTTCCAAGGCTTTCCACAGGCCCTCACCTTCCAAGGCTATGGCTACCAGGAGTTCCAGCAGCACAGGCAGTCCTTCCCAGTCCAGGCACAGGTTCATCGTACGCCACCGGTGCCACTGATGCCACTGACGCCACAGATGCCACCGACGCCACAGATGCCACCGACGCCTCACCTCGCTCACCTGCAGACCAGACAGCCCCACTACACTCCTCCTTCCTCCACCCCACAGCCAAGCCCAGCCTCAGAACAACTGTCATTGGTCTTGGGAATGACACTCCATGTCATGGAGGAAGGGGATCTCAACATCACAGGACTGAGCCAGCTCTCTGAGAGCTTCCTCCACACACCATCCCCTGTTGTCCTCTCGGGGCCAGACACCCCAATGGTGCCTCAGACCAGCACTCCAGCAGCAGCCACCTCCACAGCACCTGGACCCTTCACCCCTGAGACTATGGGCACACCTCAGAGTGACTGAGAAGAGTGCCAGAGACTGGGTGGCTATCTTTGCTTGGGACACTTTACTTGGGTCATTTTGCTTTTACACTTTTGTTATTAATAAAGTTTATCTTTGCTTCACACACTTGGTTCAGTTCTTTTAGTAAATAAAGTCTTGGTGGAAACTTTTAGAAATGGTTTAAGCCTTTGCATGCTTGTGGGATGGGTAAGGATAGCAGTGGGATAGATAAGCCTCCAGTGCAAGCATGGTGGGACTGTATGGTCCACCTTCCCAGGTGCCACACCTATGGCCCTTTATTATCAATAACAATTCAATCATTGATCAACACATTTCAACATAAACAAAGCTCTTTATTAATGCCCTGTTCATTGTAGGGCCACTCAACATACAAGGCCCAATCTCATCAGTGTGATGAGACAGGCTGAAGGAAGCATCCATTAATCATCTCTCATCCTGTCTTGCCACTCCACTGCTCCAGCTGGGGAGTTGCACCTGTGTTTCAGGAGGTTGCGCTGCTTCTTCCCTTCACATGAAGCTCTGTTGGGGCCTTGCACATCCACAGTATCTATCAGGTTTTGCCCTTGTTTCCATTCACCAGGCTCCGTGTCCTCATTGCCTTGTTGGTGGTTCACAAGCCTGTTCTGCAACAATGGGTAGCGGGTGCACATAAGATTATGCAGGATGCAGCAAGCTTCCACGATGTTCCTCACGATCTCTGGGCGATGCTGCATGGTGGTGAGAAGTACCTGGAACCTGTTGGCCAGGATGCCAAAGGCGTTCTCCACCACCCGTCTTGCCCTGGACAGCCTGTAGTTGAAGATCCTCTCTTCACGGGTGAGGCATCTGGAAGTTAAGGGCTTCGTGAGGTAGGTTCTGAGGAAGAAGGCGTCATCCCCCACGATGAAGTAGGGCACATCTTGTGTGTCGTTGGGTAGGGCAGCGCAGGGCTGCTGGACTGAAAGTGAGATCCAGATGAGTTCCTTCCCCTTTTTATTGGAAATATAGGTTTTCCGCTAGGTGTCCTTTTGCATCCTCTCGACATCCTGCAGACATCCTAAATATCCGAGCTACGTCCCCTATACGAATGTTTTTTCCATTTTAATGCTTTGTATGCAAGCTGCATCCACTTTCATCCTTTCTCCGTCCGTGCTACTAACGCTTTGTGTCTGTTCTGCATCCGTTTTGCTTCCTCCCTATGTCCGTTTTCCGCTGGAGTGGATTTGAGTTGCGTGGATGAGCAGCAGATGGACGCGTAACGGATGACAACGGATGTAGAACGGATGTTCCCCGTATGCGTTGTGGATGCAGAACGGACGCGTTGGATACATTTTCTGCTGAAAAAGTTTTGTGCAGCTCAAAACTTTTTGAGCAGATGAAATGTCAGTAGATGGATGCTGGACGGATAGAGAGGATGAAAAACGGATGCAGTGAGTACAGAACGGAAGTATCGCGTTAACCAATGGATGGCAAGTGTTTCTTTCCATTTTACATCCTCTTTCCATCCATTGGTGCTGTGTGACAGGGGCTTATGTCTCTGAAGAGAGTGTGTCTCAGTGAGTCTCTGTTTTCCTTCTGTTGGAAAATATTGCCATTTTTCCTAACTGACTGATATTCCTGGATTTGATGTAAGTCTGATACTGAACTGTGTTTGATACTGGACTTTGATATTTGAATTGTCCCTGGACTGAAAACTCACTGATTTATCCTGTGAATGATTTTGGACTGCTTATCTTGAACATTGCTAAAACATTTCTGGAAGCAAAAAACTACATTTTCTGTACAGTGTATCTGTATGCTGTGTGTGTATTATTCAAATACTACTCTCAAATACGTCTCCCTCTATGTACTCGTTCTCCTAACGTGGAATTACCTCAACAAATATATTGGTTGGTTGATAGATAGATAGATAGATAGATAGATAGATAGATAGATAGATAGAT
>BLBF01014990.1:0-16393 GCA_015471245.1 Laticauda colubrina
ATATATATATATATATATATATATATATATATACACACCAAATTAGGAAACATCCTCAGTGCTAGCACTCATGGCTCTCATAGCTAGGGTATTTTTTGAGCTACAAATATTCTTTTTATTGGTAAAATAAATAGTGTTTTACTGATGAGAAGAAAGAGTTCCTTTATTACCTCACGGCCAAAGAATTTTGTTGAAACTAGAGTCTTTGACATGCAGCCCAATGTTGAATGCTTTACTGTGAAACACATAAAATCAATTCTGCAGCTTTCCAAGACTTTCCTTGATCGAACTGTAGATTGGACTCTCAGACTTCAAAGGAGAAAAAGAAGAAAAGCAAGATAACTCATTTGGATATCAAGAATGGAATAAAGCAGGAGAGTTGGGGTGGGGGAGGAGTTCAGAGAGGGAAAAAGAGAGAGATCCTTGTTGTTGGAGCTTAGAAAGAAAAGTTGCACAAAACAAACAAGCCAAGCAAAGGTTCAACTGGGCTATTCTATGAGTCTGATCTAATTTATTTTAGAGTTTTGAAATGAAAGGGAGGATTCTGTTTGGGGAGATGCACAATTCCAAACCATCCAGTGTTTTCAAAGGATTGTGGTGTTTCTGCCACACTGTGAGAAATACACTGGCTGTGAGAAATAAACCGATTCAACTTGTAGCACTTAATGAGACCTTGGGATCAAGGCTGCTTTTAAACAGAATCCTTATGTGGAGGTGATCTAAGAATAAAGGGGAAAAGATCAGTAAAGGATAAACAAAATAAAATTGGTAGTGAGGGGGAACATAAAACCACTCACCAGTACAGGTAGTCCTCGACCTACAGTAGTTCATTTAGTGACCGTTCAAAGTTACAATGGCATTGAAAAGATGACTTATGGCCATTTTTCACACTTATGACCATGGTCATGTGATCAAAATTCAGACACTTGGCAACTGACTCATATTTATGACGGTTGCTGTCTTCCAGCTCACGTGATCATGTTTTGCAACCTTTTGACAAGCAAAGTTAATGGGGAAACTAGATTCACCAGGGTTTCACAGTAATGGTTTGTGCCGGGGGTGGTGGTGGTCACCAACCTTGGCAACTTTAAGATGTGTGGACTTCAGCTATGCTGGTTGAGGAATTCTGGGAGTTGAAGTCCACATGTCTTAAACCTTAAAGTTGCTAAGGTTGGAGACCCCGGTTTGTGCCATGGCTAGATGTTTGCAAATGAAAGTTTTCAAAGTATGATAATCTGTCTTTGAAGGTTAGGGGTGGGAATGTGGAGTAATCAATCAAAGGCCGTATGGAGTTTCCATAGTCTGGAATGATTTGCAAAGCTGTATCAACCGATATTTGAGGAACAGTGATGCTACAATTTTACCTCAGGGTCACCAGTGAGATGAAGATGGTAGCCCTGGGAATGATGCCGATTAATTAGGTGGGAAGATTTTTTTTCCCCTCCCTCTCTCATAATAAAAAAAATCTGGAATGATGAAGAATTCCAAATGGACAAAAATGAAGTCCTTTCTCACATGACTGAATTATGGCATTAACTACCATAAAGAAGAGGAAGTCAGGCTATTCACCAATGTACCTGAGGGCAGGACAAGAAGCAATGGATAAAACTAATCAAGGAGAGAAGTGACCTAGAGCTAAGGAGAAATTTCCTGTCAGTTAGGACAATTAACCAGTGGAACAACTTGCTTCCAGGAGTTGTGAATTCTCCAACACTGGAAGTTTTTAAGAAGATATTGAACAACCATTTGTCTAAGCAGAGGGTTGGACTAGAAGACCTCCAAGGTCCCTTTCAACTCTGTCTATTCTATTCTATTCTATTCTATTCTATTCTATTCTATTCTATTCTATTCTATTCTATTCTATTCTATTCTATTCTATTCTATTCTATTCTATTCCATCCCATCCCATCCCATCCCATCCCATTCCATCCCATTCTATTCTACCACATGGTATAATACTATCTCTCAATTCCTTTGAAACAGGATAAGGTGAATTCAGGGGACAGAATGATAATGGCTACCAGTCAGGTTATTCCTTCAGGATAGTGGCTCCACCCTTCTTAATGCGAGTCACTGTCTAGAGTTCATGACTCCTATGGACATCTAGCTGTTGGCCATTTGAAGCCGGCTTGTGAAGCAGGCAGAGATCTAATCTAAGGCAGCAAGGCTGCTCATAAGACCTGAGTAACAATCTTTGAAGGAGAGGTTCCTCAGGCAGGATCACTGCAATTTGCTACTCCAAGTAATTTTCAGACAAGCGTTGTAAACATGGATGCAAATCAAACCGTATAAAAAAGACAACGCAGCGTCAGAAGATGGCTCAGGGGCATGGTAAATCTTGCAAGCTTCATAAAAGACAGCGAGTGAGAGAGAGGAGGAGAAAAAAATATCAAAAGAAGCCCAGCAGGAACAGGAGGAACACTTCTGAAGAAACAGTTGACAAAATGAGGAAACATTAATAAAAACCACACATGGGTTTAAACAACACACTAAAATTAGTGTTGGGGAAAACAGAATGATTTAGATCTCTGGCTGAGCTTGTGATATGTAAATGACAGCTATTAATTTTATGGAATATGGTCTTCCTTGGACTCCAGAAATTTATGGTAGGATGCAGGTTTGCAGCCAAGTATTTCTTAATTAATCATCTGCTCATAAAAGTACCAAGCATTAAGACACACACACACACACACACACACATTGTTGCAATTTGGAGACAATAATCTGAAATTCATGGCATTTGCATGCTTCCACTTCTGGGTAATTTTCCTGCAGACATTTGGAGAAGGCAGTAGTGTCAGAAATTTGAGTTCAATAGTATTCTGATTAGAGGGTATTCTTTTAACAAGCATGCAGAATGATTAAAAAGAACATTAAGTAATTAAGCGGCAGGTCTTATTCCAAAGGGGAAAAACGTTTTATAGGGTTGCTGTGTGGGAACCTGTGTTGGAAAGTTGGCTTAATAAGTTAGGAAAGTTATTAGGAAACAAGAAGTTAGGAAAGAAAGCTAAAAGGTATTGACTCATCTGGTTTTCAAGACTACAGATGGAATTTTCCAGTTTTAACACCTTAATCATGACAGAAATCTTTGCTGATGTGCTGAACAACCTGGATTTTACCAATTGAATCAAATATATTTTCCAACCATTTTTTTCCACAGTAGCCATAATTTTAGGAAAGAACAATAGTGATATATACTTAATAGTAAGATATACTGATTCACACTGCTTTATGGCCCTCTCTAAAGCCCCTGTCACACTGCACCAACGGATGCAAAGAGGATGTAAAATGGACAAAAAACCTTGCCATCCGTTTGAAAACGCGATGTACTCATTGCCTCCGTTTAGCTTCCTCTCTATCCGTCCAGCATCCATTTATTGACATTTCATCCACTCCAAAAGTTTTGGGCTGCCTAAAAATTTTGCGTGGAAAATGTATCCAATTTGTCGGTTCTGCATCCGCTACGCATCCGCTAGGCATCCGCTAGGCATCCGTTACGCATCCGCTATATCCACTAGGCATCCGCTGCGCATACGCGCAACTCGCATCCGTCCGGACGAAGGGAGGAAGCGGAACGGATGCGGAACAGATGCAGAACGGATGCAGAACGGATGCAGAATGGATGCAGCACGGAAACAAAGCGTTTAAAATGGAAAAAACATCCGCAGAGGGGACCTATCTTGGATATTAAGGATGTCTAGAGGATGCCTAGAGGATGCCTAGAGGATGCCTAGAGGATGCCTAGAGGATGCCTAGAGGATGCCTAGAGGATGCAAAGGAACACCAATACTGCCTATAAAAAGGGGGAGCAACTCGTCTGCATCTCACTTTCAGACCAGCAGCCAAGCTGTGCAGACCTCTGCAGCCTTCATCTGACTCTTCCTCTTCCACAGCATCCAGTCATGTCCACCGTGGATTGCGACAAAATCCTTTCGGCAGCCACCATTGTTCTGCAACAGTACGAAGCCATCTGCAGGCTCTGTGAACACTACTGCGAGAAGAAAAGGAGGCACCCAAAAAAAGTCTGGCTCCGAAGGTGGTTCGCCAGAAGAGCACAGTACGTACTTTACGACAAGCTGATGGTGGAGCTCAGGAGCGAAGACACTTGGGCATTCCAGAACTTCATGAGGATGCCTCCAGCCATGTTTGACAAACTTGTGCAGTGCGTGACACCCAGGTTGACAAAGACAAACACCAACATCCCGCCCAGCCTGGAACTTGGGCTCAAGGTGGCACTCACTCTGCGCCACCTGGCCTCAGGGACCACCTACAGGAGCATGCAGTATGGCTGGAGGGTGCCACCCAGCACCATCAGCTTTGTTGTCAGAGAAGTGGTGCAGGCCATCATCGAAGAATACAAGGAGGAGCTCCTCCAGTGCCCCTCCACTGAAGAAGGATGGAAGAAAGTTGCAGAGCAGTGGTATCAGAAGTGGAACTTCCCCCACACCGTTGGAGCCATTGATGGCAAGCACGTGGCCTGCAAAGCTCCAGCCAACTTAGGGTCCACTTATCACAACTACAAGGGCTTCTTCACCATCATCCTCTTCGCCATGGTAGATGCTGATTACAAGTTCATGTACATCGATGTATCAGGCAATGGCTCCTCTTCAGATGCCCAGGTATACAACGACAGTCACCTCAAGGAGGGGCTGGAAAGCAACCTCATGGTGGGCTTCCCAGATCCAGACCTGCTGCCCAACGACACGCAAGATGTGCCCGACTTCATCGTGGGGGATGACGCCTTCTCCCTCAGAACCTCCCTCGTGAAGCCCTACACCTCCAAATACCTCACCCGTGAAGAGAGGATCTTCAACTACAGGCTGTCCAGAGCAAGGCGGGTGGTGGAGAATGCCTTTGGCATCCTGGCCAACAGGTTCCAGGTACTTCTCACCAACATGCAGCATCGCCCACAGACCATGTGGAGGATCGTGGAAGCTTGCTGCATCCTGCACAATCTCATGCGCACCCGCTACCCAGTCTTGCAGAACAGGCTCGTGGACCTCCAGCAAGGCAATGGGGACATGGAGCCTGGGAAATGGAGGCAAGGGCAAAACCTGATCGACACTGAGGATGTGCAAGGGCCCAACAGAGCCTCACGTGAGGCGAAGAAGCAGTGCAACCTCCTGAAACACTGGTGCAACTCCCCAGCTGGAGCGGTGGAGTGGCAAGACAGGATGGTAGATGCTTAATGGATGCTTCCTTCAGCCTGTCTCATCACACGGATGAGATTGGGCCATGTATGTTTGGTTGGCCTACAATGAACAGGGCGTTTAATAAAGAGTTGTGTTTATGTTGACATGTGTGGATCAATGCTTACATTGTAATTGATAATGAAGGGCCATAGGGGTGGCACCTGGGAGGGTGGACCATTCAGTCCCACTATGCTTGCACTGGAGGTTTATCTATCCCACAACTATTACCCATTCCATAGGTATCCCTGCCCATCCCACAGGTATCCCTTCCCATCCCACAGCTATCTTAACCCATCCCAAAGGTATCACTGCCCATCCCACTGCTATCTTAACCCATCCCACAATTACGCAAAGGCTAAACCATTTCTAAAAGTTTCCACCCAGACTTTATAGAAAAAAATTAATGAAGCAAGTGTGTGAAATAAAGATAAACTTTATTAATAACAAGCTGTAAAATAAACATGACCCAAGTCAAGTGTCCAAATAAAGTCCACAAATATCCAGGCAGCCAGTCTCTGGCTCTCCTCTTGGTCACTCGGAGGTGTGTGCCCAGTCTAAGGTGTTAGGGTGCAGGTGCTGTGGAGGTGGATGGATGCTGCTGCAGTGCTGGTCTGAGGTGTTGTTGGAGTGCCTGGCCCCGAGAGGACAACAGGGGATGGTGTGTTGAGGAAGGTGGCGGACAGCTGGCTCAGCCCCGTGATGCTGAGAGGTCCTTCCTCCATGCCATGGGGTGTCAGCCCCAGTATTTATGAGAGATGTACTGAGGCCGGGCTTGGCTGTGGGGTGGAGGAAGGAGTAGTGTAGTGGGGCTGTCTGGTCTGCAGCTGGGTGAGGACTGGCATGGGTGGCATCGCTGTCATTGGTGGCATCATTGGCGTGGGTGACATCGGTGGCATCAGTGGAACCAGTGGCAACGGTGTTGTCCGATGACTCTGTGCCTGGACTGGGAAGGGCTGCTGTCTGTGCTGCTGGACCTCTGGGTAGCTGTAGCCCTGGTAGGTGAGGGGCTGTTGGAAGCCTTGGTATGGGAGGGACATCACCTGGGGTGGAGGAGCAGACCTGGACTGGGTGGGAGCAGGTGCCTCTGGGTCTGGAGGGTTGTTAAGCAGTGTGGTGATCCTCTCCTTCACCACCTGGTACTGGGGATCCGCCATCTCCTTGAGGGTCTGGTCCACATAATTGAGGAAGGGCTTGCGTTTGGAGGAGGAGGATTTGTTGGGGACCAGCTGAGAGAGGAGACCTATGCTGGTGCAGATGGTGTCCCTGATCTCCACCAGGACCTTGTGGCTCTGCCCCTCCTGCGGTCCGGCTCTCTGCCTTACTGTGGTGGCGGAGGTGTGGGTGGATGCGGCTTCGGCAGCAGTGGACTCGATGTCTCCTTTCTCCCACCGCACCAGGGAGTCCTCCTCGCTTTCCACCACGCTTTCAACACCTGCCCGGGGGTTCTCCGCCGTGGCACGCTCCACAGACTCTCGGCCGGAAGAGGACTGGGTCGCAGCAGGCTGCTGGAGAGAGAGGGTAGACAGAGGGGCTCCTGGTGCTCCTCGGTGACGGATCTCACCCTCCAGGAAGCTGCACCTGGCCATGACGTAGGTCTCTCTGTCCGTCAGCTTAACCCTGGCCTGGCCAGATTTTTTGAGGTGCAGCTTCCTGTACCAGGTGTGCATGTGCTTCCACCAGCCGAGGAGCACATTTGATGTGTAGCCCAGACTCTCTCTCCAAGCAGCCTGCTTCCGCTTGGTGTCCCTGTACAGCTGGTGTCCCTTCCGCCACAGATAGTCATTCTCTCTCAGCCACTCCAGCACCTCATCCTCGTGCACTTCCTCAATGTAGTACTGCCTCCTCTCCCGTTGTTGCATACGCCTTTTCCTCCCTTTGGCAGGACCAAATGGGCCCTCATCAGAGGGGCTTCCAGTTTGTAGGGGCTGCTCCTCCACACCAACAGCATCATCATCATCATCATCATCATCATCATCATCATCATCACCAGAAGGATCATAATCAGCATCATCATCAGCAGCAGCAGCATAAACACCAGCAGGATCATAATCAGCAGCAGCAGCAGCAGCAGCAGCAGCAGCAAAACCAGGATCAGCAGCAGCAGAGTAAGCACCAGCAGCAGGGTCAGCAAGACCAGGAGCACGAGCAGAACGAGCAGGATCAGCAGGACCAGCAGGACCAGGAGCAGCTTCAGTAGAGTACGTAGCAGCAGAAGCACCACTGCCAGGAGCAGCTCCAGCAGAAGCTCCAGCAACAGAAGAGCGAGCCCAAGCAGCAGAAGCCCCAGTAGAAGATGAGTCAGGAACATGGGGCAGGAGGGTGGCCCTGTCCCTCTTGCCAGGGATGGCGGCAGGTTGCTGAGACTTTCGCTTCTTCCCCATGGTTGTGGGGTTGCTGGCTGGCAGGAAGGCTGGCAGGCACCAAGGCTGGCAGGCACCAAGGCTGGCAGGCACCAAGGCTGGCAGGCACCAAGGCTGGCAGGAAGGCTGGCAGGAAGCCTGTTAGGAAGCCTGGCAGGAAGGCTGGCAGGAAGGCAGGCACCAAGGCTGGCAGACAGACTGGCTGGCAGGGAGGCTGGAAGGCAGGCTGGCAGCAAGGCTGGCAGGGAGGCTGGAAGGCAGGCTGCCAGCAAGGCTGAAAGGGAGGCTGGAAGGAAAGCTGCAAGCAAGGCTGGAAGGAAAGCTGCAAGCAAGGCTGGAAGGCAGGCTGCCAGCAAGGCTGGCAGGGAGGCTGCCCAGGAGGCTGGGAGGCAGGCTGGGAGGTAGGCTGGCAGCAAGGCTTGCAGGCAAACATGCAGGCAAGAACTCGAGGTATCCAGCAGCAGGTCTTTCCTCGGAATGCTGGCCACGTGCAAGCTGCTTCCCTTTATATCCGGGGGGCTTGCACAATGCATCCCCCCCGCATGCGCAATTAACACCAGGCATCCGTTAGGCTTCCGCTGTGCATCTGCTAGGCTTCCGCTGTACATCCGCTTCATCCACTGTGCATCCGTTCTGCATCCGTTGTTTCCGTTTCGCGTCCGCTTTGCTGAGGCCCCCCCGGAAGCCCTGCGGTTGCGCCATCCGCTTCCATCCGCTGGGCTTCCATTCCACATCCGCTTTGCATCCGCCCTGCGTCCTCCCCGCGTCCGTGTTATCCGCTCCAATTATGCAAATTTTCGCCCCTTTTGAATGCGGATACAAGGATGTAACATTTTTCTCTTCCATTGTGTCCTTTTTGCATCCGTTGGGCAGTATGACATGGCCTTAAGTGATTTTACAAAGACAGCATATTGCCCTGAACAATCTGGGTCCTCATTTTACAAACCTCGGAAAGATGGAAGGCTGAGTCAACCTAGAGCCAGTGAGACTCAAATTGCCAAATTGCAGCAGCTGGCTGTCATGCCCCTGTTGGAATTTGATTCAGAGGGGGAGGCCGAGCAGCTGACAGGAAGTGGGAGTGTGGTTCCAGTGGCTGTGGAAGAAACTGGTGAAGGGAAAAATCTGGATGGGGGCAGAGCAGGGGAGAGATAGAACAAGACAGATGGAATTCAGAGGAAGATCCAGGCCCATTCCCTCTTCATCCTAGGGCATGCAGAAAGGAACAGAGAAGCGATAAATATGAGTTGCGTGCCTTATGGGGGAGGAAAGAGCCCCGATTCTCTTCATTAGCTGCAGCTGGGAACACAGTGTTTAAAAAGGGAGATTGCGCACAACAACTTGTTGGAAGCAAATTGTGAGTTATCTTTTATTGTCAAGGCTTATCTGGGATCCTGGCAACTTCCCAACTGTGAGTATTTTGTTGGCCTTTGAAGTCTGCAATTCCTTCTGCTGCCCTGACCAGTTAATTGCTGCAGTGTGGTTTGTGTGGATTTTTATTTACAGTTTGTATGTACTTTGTTTTCGGATGGAATTTCCTCCACTTAAAGACTGTTTTTGGGGCAGCTTTTTCTCCAGCTGAAGGTAATTGGTCATTGGGGGCAAAGTTAGAAGAATTAAAGGGACTTTTCTTAAGCCTATGTCACACTGGCCAACGGATGCAAAAAGGACACAGCGGACAAGCAAAATGTTCCATCCGTTGTTATCCGCTCTCAAAAGGGGTGAAAATTTGCATAACCAGGGAGGACGCAGGGCGGATGCAAAGCGGATGCGAAACGGAAGCCTAGCGGATGGAAGTGGATAGGAGCAGATGGGAGTGGGTGACACATCCTCAGGGCTTCCGGGGGGCCTCAGCGAATCGGACGCGGAACGGAAAGAGCGGATGCAGAGCGGATGCCGAACGGATGAAGCGGATGCAGAGCGGATGCTGAACGGATGAAGCGGATGCAGAGCGGAAGCCTAGCAGATGCATAGCGGAAGCCTAATGGATGCCTGGCGTTCACTGCGCATGCGGGGAGGATGCAATGCATCAGCCCCGCGGATATAACGGAAGCAGCTTGGAAGCAGGTCGCCATTCAGAGGAAAGACCTGCTGCCGGACACATCGACTGCCTTGCCTGCCCTGCCTGCATGTCTGCCTGCCAGCCTTGCTGCCAGCCTTGCTACCAGCCTTGCTGCCAGTCTTGCTGCCAGCCTCCCTGCCAGCCTTGCTGCCAACCTTGCTGCCTGCCGGTCTGCCTGCCAGCCTTGCTGCCTGACTTTCTGCCAGCCTTGGTTCATGTCTGCCTGCCAGCCTTCCTGCCAGCCTTGGTTCATGTCTGCCTGCCAGCCTTCCTGCCAGCCTTGGTTCATGTCTGCCTGCCAGCCTTGGTTCCTGCCTGCCTGCCAGCCTGCCTGCCAGCCTTCCTGCCAGCCTTGGTGCCAGCCTCCCTGTCAGCCTTCCTGCCTGCCTTGGTGCCAGCCTGCCTGCCAGCCTTGGTTCCTGCCAGCCTCCCTGCCAGCCAGCAACCCCACAACCATGCGGAAGCATAGCAAGCCTCAGCCATCTGCTGCCAGCCCTGGCAAGTGGGACAGGGCTACCATCCCACCCCCTGGCCCTCACTCTGGTTCTGCTGGGGCTTCTGCAGCACGGGCTCACTCTTTTGGGGCTGGGGCTTCTGCTGCTTCTGCTTCTGGAGGAGCTGATGACAAGCACTCCAGCACCAGCCACCTCCACAGAACCTGCACCCTTCACCCCTGAGACTGAGCGACCAAGAGGAGTGCCAGAGACTCATTTTTGTCTTATAGCTTGTTGTTAAGAAAGTCTATTTATGATTCACACACTTGTTTCATTTCTTTTTTTTTAATAAAGTCTTGCTGGAAACTTTTAGAAATGGTTTAAGCCTTTGCATGCTTGTGGGATGGGTAAGGATAGCTTTGGGATGGGTTAGGATCCCTGTGGTATGGGTTATAGCTGTGGGATGGGTTAGGATAGCAGTGGGATAGATAAACCTCCAGTGCAAGCATCGTGGGACTGTATGGTCCACCCTCCCAGGTGCCACACCTACGTCCCTTTATTATCAATAATAATGTTATAATTATCCACACATGTCAACATAAACACAACTCTTTATTAAACGCCCTTTTCATTGTAGGCCAACCAAACATACATGGCCCAATCTCATCCGTGTGATGAGACAGGCTGAAGGAAGCATCCATTAAGCATCTACCATCCTATCTTGCCACTCCACCGCTCCAGCTGGGGAGTTGCACCAGTGTCTCAGGAGGTTACGCTGCTTCTTCGCCTCACGTGAGGCTCTGTTGGGGCCTTGCACATCCTGAGTGTCGATCAGGTTTCGCCCTTGCCTCCATTCCCCAGGCTCCATGTCCCCATTGGCTTGTTGGAGGTCCACAAGCCTGTTCTGCAAGACTGGGTAGCGGGTGCGCATGAGATTGTGCAAGATGCAGCAAGCTTCCATGATCCTCCTCACGGTCTCTGGGCAATGCTGCATGGTGGTGAGAAGTACCTGGAACATGTTGGCCAAGATGCCAAAGGCGTTCTCCACCACCCGTCTTGCCCTGGACAGCCTGTAGTTGAAGATCCTCTCTTCACGGGTGAGGAGTCTGGAGGTGTAGGGCTTCATGAGGTAGGTTGTGAGGGAGAAGGCATCATCCCCCATGATGAAGTAGGGCACATCTTGTGTGTCGTTGGGCAGGGATTCTGGATCTGGGAAGCCCACGATGAGGTTGTGTTCCAGCCCCTCCTTGAGGTGACTGGCATTGTATACCTGGGCATCTGAAGAGGAGCCGTTGCCTGAAACATCAATGTACATGAACTTGTAGTCAGCATCGACCATGGCAAAGAGGATGATGCTGAAGAAGCCCTTGGAGTTGAAATAAGTGGACCCCGACTTGGCTGGAGATTTGCAGGCCACGTGCTTGCCATCTATGGCTCCAATGGTCTGGGGGAAGTTCCACCTCTGATACCACTGCTCTGCAATTTTCTTCCATCCTTCTTCAGTGGAGGGGCACTGGAGGAGCTCCTCCAGGTATTCTTCGATGATGGCCTGCACCACTTATCTGACCACAATGCTGATGGTGTTGTGTGGCACCCTCCAGCCGTACTGCATGCTCCTGTAGGAGGTCCCTGAGGCCAGGTGGCGCAGAGTGAGTGCCACCTTGAGCCCAGGTTCCAGGCTGGGCCGGAAGCTAGTGTTTGCCTTGGTCAACCTGGGTGTCAGCTGCTGCACAACTTCATCAAACATGGCTGGAGGCATCCTCATGAAGTTCTGGAATGCCCGAGTGTCTTCGCTCCTGAGCTCCACCATCAGCTTGTTGTATAGTCCGTCCTCTGCTCTTCTGGCGAACCATCTTCAGACCCAGACTCTTTTTGGGTGGCTCCTTTTCTTCTCGCAGTAGTGTTCACAGAGCCTGCAGATGGCTTCGCACTGTTGCAGAACGATGGTGGCTGCCGAAAGGACTTTGTTACAATCCACAGTGGACATGACTGGATGCTGTGGAAGAGGAAGAGTCAGATGAAGGCTGCAGAGGTCTGCACCGCTGGGCTGCTGTTCTGAAAGTGCGATGCAGGCGAGTTGCTCCCCCTTTTTATCGGCAGTATAGATTTTCTGCTAGGTATCCTCTAGGCATCCTGTAGGCATCCTCTAGACATCCTTAATATCCGAGATATGTCCCCTCTGCGAACGTTTTTTCTGTTTTAAACACTTTGTTTCCATTCTGCATCCATTCTGCATCCGTTCTGCATCTGTTCCGCTTCCTCCCTACGTCCGGGTGGATGGAGTTGCGCGAATGCGCAATGGATGCCTAACGGATACAGCGGATGTGTAGCGGATGCGTAGCGGATGCAGAACGGATGAACTGGATACATTTTCCACGCAAAAGTTTTAGGCAGCCCAAAACTTTTGGAGCGGATGAAACATCCATAAACGGATGCTGGACGGATAGAGAGGAAGCAAAACGGAGGCAGTGAGTACAGAACAGATACATCGTGTTAACCAACGGATGGCAAGGTTTTTTTTTCCGTTTTACATCCTCTTTGCATCCGTTGGTTCAGTGTGACATGGGCTTTACTTATGTGACTGTGTTGCCTTTGTGCCACACCCCATCACATTGTCAGTCAGCAGAAGTAGCCTGAAAGCGAAGTCTGAAAGCAGAGAACAACCAGGGGTGGGTTTCTACAGTTCTGTCCACCTCTGTAGAACCGGTAGCTCTGAAGAACAGCATACATAGAACTGGTTCTATGTCTGCTGATGTTTTTGCCCACCCACCCACCTGGGCTGTTACCTGACCTTTATTTCCTGATTTTTTTCAACTTCAGCTGCCATGGGAGGCACAGCTGCAGTTAAAAAAGCAGGAAAAAAGGGGCTTTTTGAAAGGCTGCTTCTCTGCACGCAGCATGCTGATGACGATTTACAGGAACGCTCCGGCAGTGAGCAGGGAAACACAGCATAAATCACCGAACCTCGTAAATGACCAAACTGGAAGTTAACCTTGTCGGATCCCACCCCTGAGAACAACCCATCCCAGCATATCAAGAACAAGATAAGACATGGAGCTATGTGGATGATTGTAAGTCAAGTATTAGCTTTGTTACCTAATATCTGGGCACCTCTTTCTCCGTGTTCTTATTCTTTCCCTGAATTATATACTTTATACAAATTATATACAAATACTTAGCAGAATTTGACCTGGCATAAAGAGTAGCAATTTTAGACTTGGTCTTATCAATGGTAGCCCCTTCCAACTCTAGAATGCTATATCCAGTGAGATTTCACAGCACTGATTGTATTGCCATATGATACAAGGCAAACTCATCTTTGTTTTATTTCCAGGTGTTTAATAATAACAACACTTCTGCAGTGAGTTGAGCAGCCTTATAAAGGCTAATTATATCAACAAATGTTGCACATTCTATCACTGTTTTCCATTTACAATTGCTTTGTTCTCTTATTCTTTTGTTCTTTATTTTTGCTTTTAGGAGCAGGATATAAATACTGTAAACAAACCAATCCCCTGAAGATAAAAAAAAAAAAATCCTATGTATACCAATTACACTGCTCTTTCTGGGAGTGTTTCTCAACCTCAGCAACTTTTAACATGAGTAAACTTTAATGCTTAGAATTCTCCAGCCAGCCATAATGGCTGGGGAATTCTGGGAGTTGAAGTCCATGTACCTTAAAATTGCTGAGGCTGAGAAATACTGCTCTGTGATACTCAGTGCTTGATTTAGAGTTGGGTAGGAAGTTTTTTTTTTTTCATAGAGAAAGTAACTTTCATAGAGAAGTAACTTTTTTTTATTTTTCAATTGGGACAAATAGGGCAATAGGAACAAAACGACACATTGCCAACTGAGGTGGGCATTTTGATTGTCCATACCAAATTCTAAGATTTTTCAGGATTCATACAGTTCACACCAAACAAACTCATAATTATTCAAACTGAATAATTATGGGGAAAGGACACTTTACTATTCATAGGATAAACTTTGGTTTTTAAGTGCTCTGGAGAGCTCCAGTGCTACCCCTGCCTGATTTAAAAAGCACTTGGATACCAAAAATCAGCAACTACCTTGAGATAATCCTTGATCCCAGATTCCCCTCCCCCCCCACTTTTAAAACCTATATTTGTACAATGTGCTTAATTAAGTCAGTCAAAGATTTGACAGCTTGAAGAAAAGCATAACATGCTTGGAATGGTGACTTTCAACCCAGGGTTGTTTCTTGGGGCTTACTGTGCTGAGCAAACTGATAGTTCAGCATGTTGTGTAAACCCCAAAAGTAGGTTAATTCAGTAACCAGATTAAGTATGCTGCATTAACTCAGTCAGAAAAGAACATCTGAATATTTAATTTGTCCCTTCCCAGAAGGACTGTTGGTCAGATGAAAAAGAGACCAAATGTTAGATTCAGTTGGGAATGTGTCATTATTGTCAAAGCCTGGCATATTTTTTTTGTTAGTAAGGACCTGTGCTCTTATATTTAGTAGTGTATTGTGCAGGAGGCCATGTCCTAAAGGAGGCCTAGTCTATAGAGTTAATTTTAGATAATGAAAATACGATGAGTCCTTGGTGCTCCCTAAGTTTGGTTGTTTTCTTGAAGATGTTTCATTACCCAAAATAGGTAACATCTGTGTTAGTATCAGGGATGATACTAACACTGATGTTCCAAGAAGATAGCAGTTCCAAGAAGACTCCACAACCAAGTGCACTCTGATTCAGGTGACCCTGAGCCAGTGGTGGGATTCAAATTTTTTTACTACTGGTTCTGTGGTGTGGCTTGGTGAGCGTAGCTTGGCTTGGTGGGTGTGGCAGGGGATGGATATTGCAAAATCTCCATTCCCACCCTACTCCTGGGGGAAGGTTATTGCAAAATCCCATTCCCTCCCCAGCCCACTAACCTGCTTTCCAGCTCTGTTCTCCTGTGCAGGGCAACCAAAGAAGACCCAGCTGATCAGCTGGGACTCAGGAGGCAGAGAATAGATGGGGGCGGGGCCAGTCAGAGGTGGTATTTACCGGTTCTCTGAACTACTCAAAATTTCCACTACCAGTTCTCTGAGCTACTCAAAATTTCTGCTACTGGTTCTCCAGAACTGGTCAGAACCTGCTGGATACCACCTCTGCCCTGAGTACAGATAAACCCCCAAGTGGCCTCAACAGCTCTCAGAAAATGTTAGTGACTAGATGACTAACTGCAAAGATATACAATCCTTTCATCCCCACCACCATCCTATCAGAACCTATCCTTCCTTCTCCCCACCATCCAATCTCAATTGTCAGTACCTATCCTTCTATCCCCCTCGCCATCAGAACTGATGAAGCTTCTTGGATGAGAAGCAACATGTTTTTTTCTTCTTCCTCAAGGGGGAAAAGAACAGTCCAGTTGCCTTTTGAAGAAAAAAATACCTTTGAGACAACTGTGGCCTGGATGACTAAGAATCTTCACAGACATCACTGATAATGTTACCTAATAATAAAAATGTCTGCAAGGAAACATTCAAGTTCAGAGAGGAGCCTTCATTTCAACCCTGAGCTACAAATAATTCTCTTCTATTGGAATGAAAAGTATGCTTGGGGTAGAGTTTTACCCTCAGTTGTTGGTAGAAAGCAAGTCCACAGTGGACTGGAAGCTTCAACTTTGATTTATTACTCAATGAAGCTTCTAATTACGGTGGTGGGGCTGACCCTGCTGTGATCCTATTAGATGATTATCCAACTCCTGACAGGCAAAAGTATCACTTTTTTCATCTTTCCGGTATAAAGCCAGGCTGTCTGCTTTTTAAAGTGACACAGAAATTTGGGAAGAATCCAACAGGGTAAACAGTTTTCTTCCCCAAAGAATTGTGTTGTCTGTTTCTTTGAAGGGGAGGAGGGAAAATAAAGATGAGTAAAGAACTCATTTTAGTGGCAAGAAAATGAGCAAGATCTTCTTTTTCAAGGATGCCTAATAGATCAAGATTGGAAGTAAATGGAAGCAGAGAGTGGAATTGGCGTTTGGGGAAAATGCATTATTTTTACTTGATAGGCTTACTTTCATCTGTGGCACCGGAATGAAATGTGCACCCCTGTTTTTACTTCCTTATTTGTACTTGAGGAGGAAATTGCCTTGAAGGCAAATTCATACAAGCAGAGAAAGAATGCTCAATTATTAAGGGGCAGGGGAGAGAAAGAGATTGGTAGGAATGGGAATCATTATTTCCGTATGAATCCAAAATGTTTGTGAACAATTATTTCGAAAAACGAATAAGACAATGATGCAGTAGTCTCTAATAGAGATCCTCACTTGCATTGAACGTTTTTAGTATGTGTTAGGGATAACATTGTTCACCCTAACTGTTTTAGGTGAAATACT
>BLBF01014990.1:21393-57220 GCA_015471245.1 Laticauda colubrina
TGTTTAGCTTGTCTACCTAACCCTGGTTGGGGAACCCAGGCTTAACAGTATGTTTATCATAAAACTGGCCTTTGGTTGCACTTGGTACATGTAGGCTAAAATAGGTCCAAAATAACAAGTCTGATCTTCATCATTAGAAGGGAATACAAGTATACAAGAAGGGGATACAGGTATTACAGGGGCAATCTAACTCTATATCTCCTTATAATTTCTATATTTTATATTAGTATAAAAAGTATACTTTTATCATGTTTTTTCTTACAGAATATAAAATATATATTTTATATTAGTATAAAAAGTTTGCTTTTATCGTGCTTTTTGTACAGAAAAATATGTTATGAAAGCCTTGACTGGACAAGATCATGATTTTATATATGTATTTTATTTATTAGTCAGTGCATTTTTATTTAGTAATGTCACAAACATGACTCTGGGCAGCCTATAATAATACCAATCCCCCCAAAGTTAAAAACATTCATAATTTTAAAAAATCCTTATTATTATAAAACTAGGAGAGATTATATTTGATGTTACAAGCAACATAGCCTTTCCACCAGTTCACCATTTCCTTGAGATCTCCAAGGCCTGTCTCTTGGGTCCCATCAGATGTAACTTCTTAACAGATGGGACCTGCAAACTTACATCTCCTGTCAGACCATGGGAGGACGGATGTAATCTGAAAGAGATGGTCCCTCATTATGTAGCAGAAGGTCTAGTGATGATGAGGATGGCACATGGGAGATTGTAACTTGGATTTTAAGAAGAGCAAATGAAATCAATTAAAGATATAAAATAGACATGTTGCTCTCTGTGAAAATAAGAGAAAGGGAAAGGAGGTGATCCAATCTTCTGGATGAATATATGGTGGAGTTTATTAATATATGCAGGAAAGTAGAAATGTGAATTACCAGTAACTAAGCTAAAATACATGTCAGAAAACATATATTTCATGCCATCTAGCTTGTTGTGCATATGTAGAAAAGTAGAAATTGGTGATAGTTGCAGATATCATCCAGGGATTGGTGATAATGGGACATTCACAAATGAATTCTGGGGGAAAATATGCAGCAATTCCAAATGAATACAATCCACAACAGGAAATAATTTCATTATGTGACATGAATGGATCAGGGGAAAAAGGACAGAATCAAAGAAAAAGTGATTGGGTCACCTGGAAATCTAAGAATGAATGAGAATATGAGTATCTGCTTAGCAAAGGGTTTTTTTTTTCCTTTTGAGTATGTAGGCTAAATATATAGTATATCTATTTAAGCAAATAGATAGCAAAGGATTGAATACACTTCTAGAATCGTAACTGATTTGCTTTTTATTATTAAAGAATAAGCTAAATTACTGATGGATATAAGATTAATGGGAGACGAGGTGGCCTAGTGGCTAAGGTACTGGGTATATCAGTCAGAAGGTTGGCAGTTCGAGACCCAAACACTGCATGACAGGTTGACTCCCATTCTTGTCCCAGCTTCTGCCAACCTAGCAGTTCAAAATCATGCAAACTGAATCTAGATAAATAGGTACCACTTCAGTGGGAAAGTAACAGCGTTCCATCCAGGGGTGGGATTCTACCAGTTTGTACCTATTCGCAAGAACCGGTTGTTAACATTCGGAGAACTGGTTGTTAGAAGAAATTACTGGCCTAATCCTGTAATGAAGGCAGGAAGGAAACATTCTGGTGTTGCTTACAGAAACTGCCTCTCCATTAACCCTTATTACATTCTTGGCAGGACTAGACTTCCTGTCTCAGGAACGTCTCTGGAGTTTTCTTTTCCTCCTTTGCTGGTACTTTGCTTATGTGGAGTGTCCATTCAAAGTTACAATGGCCCTATAAAAATTACTTATGACCATTTTTCACACTTACAACTGTTGCAGCATCCCCACAGTAATGAGAGGCCAGGTGAGGAGATGCGTGCCTCGAAGTGAGTGATATTGAGTTGACCACGCCCAGCCAATAACATGACCACCAAGCCATGCCCACCACCTTAGCCATGCCCACAGAACCGATTGTTAAAAAATTTGGAACCCCTGGTTCCATCACCTTGGCGTAAAGTCATGTTGGCCACATGACCATGGAAGTCTCTTCAGACAATGCTGGCTCTCTCAGCTAGGAAACAGAGATGAGCACCAGCCTGTAAACCTGGACATGACTAGTAGGGGAAATGTTTATGTTTATAAAGCTAATGAGGGCTTCTGAATATGAGGTCTATTTTTTTGGAATTGTGAAGATTGGGCTTTGAAAATAATGGATATAGAATAAAAGAAAAGAAGTGAAAAGAAATTAGAATGAAAGTTTAAGAAAGAGAAAGTATGAGTCCTGAATGGAAAAGTAGAAGTTAGAATAATCTCCCAACAGAATAAATAGAAGTTGAATACAAAGAAAAAGGCTATGCAATTTGCTTGGAACAGAGTAAGGAAAAGAAGTATATTACAGAGTGCCATAAGTGGATTTTATTTGAAACACTTATTTGAAACCATAGGATCCCTATAAAATTACAGTAATAAGGGAAAAAACGCATAAAAATTACATTAGGAAGGTAGCATGAGTAATATTGTGAGGAATGCATGATTATTGCAAGAAGCAAAAATGGTATGTATAAGAATACATTCATGCCTATTTGATTATTTGGAAGTAAGTTTGAGGCATGTCAGAAAGAAGTATAAAAATAAGTTTTTTATGTAATTAGAATGAGATACTTTAATATGTACAATAAAACAAAAAGAAGTTGGATCCAGTGTGTATTTTATGCTGATTTTTTGTGAGCTGAATATAAAAGTGAGTGACAAGCACAACAAAAATATATTAAGGTGGTTTAGTCACATAAGAAAAATGAATTGAGGATCAAATTGCAAAATAAATTAATGAAGAAAGAGTGAACAGGTTGAAAAGGAAGGAAAAACTGATATAGTTAGATTTGATGAGATTCTGTGAAAGAAAGAGGCAAGAAGTTTTTTAAAAATGAAAGTTTTAAAAAAAGTTTATGGGGCAATGCATGAATGTGGTGGAAACAGGGATGATTTTCAAAAAAATACAAAGACATGCAGGAATATAATGAATGATATTAGTGTAAACTAACTTTCACAAATGAAGGCCAGGGAAATGATTGAAGCCTGGGAAATGGGCTCTTTGTCAGTCAACAGGAATGCTGATTTATCACCAGTTGATCAGGTACTTAAGGCCCTGTCACACTGCCCAATGGATGCAAAACATTTGTAAAAAGGACACAGTGGACGAGAAAAATGTTCCATCTGTTATTATCCGCTCTCAAAAGGGGCGAAAATTTGCATAACCAGAGCAGATAACATGGAAAGGAACTGACGGGGGGAGGATGCAGAGCGGATGGAAAGCGGATGCAGAACGGAAGCCCAGCGGATGGAAGCGGATGAAAGCGGATGGCACATCCGCAAGGCTTCCGGGGGACCTCAGCAAAGCAGACGCGGAACGGATGAAGTGGATGCAGAGCGGATGCAGAGCGGATGCACAGCAGATGAAGCGGATGCACAGCGGAAGCCTAGCGGATGCACAGCGGAAGCCTAACGGATGCCGAGCGTTAATTGCGCATGCGGGGAGGATGCATTGCGTAAGCCCCGCGGATATAAAGGGAAGCAGCTTGGAAGCAGGTCACCATTCAGAGGAAAGACCTGCTGCCGGACACATTGACTGCCTTGCCTGCCCTGCCTGCAAGCCTTGCTGCAAGCCTTACTGCCAGCCTCCCTGCCAGCCTTGCTGTCTGCCTGCCTGCCAGCCTTGCTGCCACCTGCCTGCCAGCCTTGCTGCCACCTGCCTGCCAGCCTTGCTGCCAGCCTGCCTTCCATCCTCCCTGCAAGCCAGTTTGCCTGCCAACCTTCCTGCCAGCCTTGGTGCCTGCCTGCCTGCCAGCCTTGGTGCCTGCCTGCCCGACAGCCTTCCTGCCAGCCTTGGTGCCTGCCTGCCTTCCAGCCTTGGTGCATGCCTGCCTGCCAGCCTTCTTGCCAGCCTTGGTGCCTGCCTGCCTGCCAGCCTTGGTGCCTGCCTGCCAGCCTTGGTGCCTGCCTGCCAGCCTTCCTGCCAGCCTTGGTGCATGCCTGCCTGCCAGCCTTGGTGCCTGCCTGCCTGCCAGCCTTCCTGCCAGCCTTGGTTCCTGCCAGCCTCCCTGCCAGCCAGCAACCCCACAACCATGGGGAAGAACAGAAAGCCTCAGCCATCTGCTGCCAGCCCTGGCAAGAGGGACAGGGCCACCATCCCACCCCCTGGCCCCCACTCTGCTTCTGCTGGGGCTTCTGTAGCACACGCTTGCTCTTCTGGGGCTGGAGCTTCTGCTGCTTCTGCTTCTGGAGGAGCTGATGATGATGCTTCTGGCGGTGGTGCTTCTACTCGTTCTTACTCTGCTGATACTACACCCCAATGGTGCTTCAGACAAGCATTCCAGCACCAGCCACCTCCACAGCACCTGGACCCTTCATCCCTGAGACTGAGCGACCAAGAAGAGTGCCAGAGACTGGCTGGCTGGCTACCTGTGGAATTTATTTGGACACTTGACTTGGGTCATTTTTCTTTTATAGCTTATTGTTAATAAAGTCTATCTTTGATTCACACACTTGCCTCATTTCTTTTTTTTAATAAAGTCTTGGTGGAAACTTTTAGAAATGGTTTAAGCCTTTGCATGTTTGTGGGATGGGTTAAGATAGCAGTGGGGTGGGCAGGGATACCTGTGGAATGAGCAGGGATACTTTGGGATGGGTAATAGCTGTGGGATAGATAAACCTCCAGTGCAAGCATAGTGGGACTGTATGGTCCACCCTCCCAGGTGCCACACCTATGGCCCTTTATTATCAATAACAATTTAATCATTGATCCACACATTTCAACATAAACACAACTCTTTATTAAATGCCCTGTTCATTGTAGGCCCACCCAACATACATGGCACAATCTCATCCGTGTGATGAGACAGGCTGAAGGAAGCATCCATTAAGAATTTATCATCCTGTCTTGCCACTCCACCGCTCCAGCTGGGGAGTTGCACCAGTGTTTCAGGAGGTTGTGCAACTTCTTCCCTCCACGTGAAGCTCTGTTGGGGCCTTGCACATCCTCAGTGTCTATCAGGTTTTGCCCTTGCCTCCATTCCCCAGGCTCCATGTCCCCATTGCCTTGTTGGATGTCCATGAGCCTGTTCTGCAAGACTGGGTAGCGGGTGCGCATGAGATTGTGCAGGATGCAGCAAGCTTCCATGATCCTCCTCACAGTCTGTGGGCGATGCTGCATGTTGGAGAGAAGTACCTGGAACCTGTTGGCCAGGATGCCAAAGGCGTTCTCCACCACCTGCCTTGCCCTGGACAGCCTGCAGTTGAAGATCCTCTCTTCACGGGTGAGGCATTTGGAGGTGTAGGGCTTCATGAGGTAGGTTGTGAGGGAGAAGGCGTCATCCCCCACGATGAAGTAGGGCACATCTTGTGTGTCGTTGGGCAGGGGTTCTGGATCTGGGAAGCCCACGATGAGGTTGCATTCCAGCCCCTCCTTGAGGTCACTGGCATTGTATACCTAGGCATCTGAACATGAGCCGTTGCCTGAAGCATCGATGTACATGAACTTGTAGTCAGCATCTACCATGGCAAAGAGGATGATGCTGAAGAAGCCCTTGGAGTTGAAATAAGTGGACCCCAACTTGGCTGGAGCTTTGCAAGCCACGTGCTTCCCATCTATGGCTCCAACGGTGTGGGGGAAGTTCCACCTCTGATACCACTGCTCTGCAACTTTCTTCCATTCTTCTTCAGTGGTGGGGCACTGGAGGAGCTCCTCCATGTATTCTTCGATGATGGCCTGCACCACTTCTCTGACCACAATGCTGATGGTGTTGTGTGGCACCTTCCAGCCGTACTGCATGCTCCTGTAGGTGGTCCCTGAGGCCAGGTGGCGCAGAGAGAGTGCCACCTTGAGCCCAGGTTCCAGGCTGAGCCGGAAGTTGGTGTTTGCCTTGGTCAACCTGGGTGTCAGCCGCTGCACAACTTCGTCAAACATGGCTGGAGGCATCCTCGTGAAGTTTTGGAATGCACGAGTGTCTTTGTTCCTCAGCTCCACCATCAGCTTGTTGTACAGTCCATACTCTGCTCTTCTCCCGATCCATCTTCGGACCCAGACGCTTCTTGGCCGCCTCTTTTTCTTCCCGTAGTAGAGTTCACAGAGCCTGTAGATGGCTTCGCACTGTTGCAGAACGATGGTGGCTGCCAAAAGGAGTGTGTTACGATCCATGGTGGACATGACTGGATACTGTGGAAGAGGAAGAGTCAGATGAAGGCTGCAGAGGTCTGCACAGCTGGGCTGCTGGGCTGAAAGTGAGATCCAGATGAGTTGCTCCCCCTTTTTATAGGCAGTATAGGTTTTCCATGATGTGTCCCTTTGCAACCTCTAGGCATCCTCTAGACATCATTAATATCCGAGATAGGTCCCTTCTGTGAACGTTTTTTCCATTTTAAATGCTTTCTTTGCGAGCTGCATCCACTTTCATCCTTTCTCCATCCGTTCTGCATCCATTCCGCGTCCGTTCCACTTCCTCCCTGCGTCCGTTTACTGCTGGAGCAGATTGAGTTGCACGGATGTGTAGCGGATGCCTAGCAGATGTGTAACGGATGCAGAACGGATGCCTAGCGGATGCCTAGCGGAAGCAGAACGGATGCATTGGATACATTTTCCATGCAAAAGTTTTGAGCAGCTCAAAACCCTCTGAGCGGATGAAACGTCAATAGACGGATGCTGGACGGATAGAGAGGAAGCAAAACGGACGCAGTGAGTACAGAACGGATGCACCGCGTTAACCAACGGATGGTAAGTGTTTTTCTCCATTTTACATCCTCTTTCCATCCGTTGGTGCAGTGTGACAGGGGCTTTAGGAGCTGGGGACTTGGCAGTACAGGGAAACAAAAGCCTATCCCAGCCATTAACCCATCAATCAAGAAGGCATTTGTGATAAATATTAACCATTTAGGTAGTCAGACAACTGGAGACTCTTGAACAATACATAAGAGCATTATAATGGAGCTTTTGCAAAAGGGAATTCTGCGCTCATGGCCACAGAAGACATTTTCCCCAGGAGGGCTGGAGTTTATGTACAGTTTCAAATATACAGTTTCTGCCCCTTTCCAGGTTCACAATCTATCCAGCGATGTATCTCCCTATGCAATATCCCTATTATTGTGTCATATCATCTGTTTCCATGCCCTGTTTACCCGTTTCCATTTCCAGTAATCTCCATCATTAACATGTCACTGGACAGCATGACCTGCCAAATATATAACCTTCATACAAAATAATAGAGAATTATTACATAATATTCCAGTAAATTATTTTAGGTTAACACAGAGGTTAAAAATGGCATTACCATTGCTTTATATTTTCACAGGTATAATTTTACATATCACAGCATTACATAAATATAACAAATAGAATAGCACAAAGTGCACATTCCAGTAGAGAAAAGTTCCCTAAGGATGGGCTCCAGCAAGAATCTGAAAGCTCAGGCGACTAAACCTCTGGTCCAGGTGACCAGCCCAGATTGGATCTCAAACTAGATTTGTTTGTATTTCTTTTCCATTTCTCATCTGTTTAATTTCTTTGGTTTACTATTTTGTATTTCTTTTCTGAATTTTGCATAATGTCACAAAGGCAATGATAGGTATGTGGTGCACATTGCTCTAACATTCTCTCTGTTGAATGGAAGGACCAGCTTGGAAAGTATGGTTGCTGAACTGGACATCCAGAAAGGGTTGCGCTCTACCTACATTGGCAGAATCATGGCAGTCAGATATTTAATGTTGGTGGCAGCGCATGTAAAGGTTCACCAAGGTTTGGCGGTGTATGTAGATTGTGATCCATGTATTTTTTTAGGGCTCACACTATATTTTTCATCATTGTCCACCTTAAAATGGCAGGATTGCTCATGGCCAGAGGGAGGTATAAAAAGTGCAGATTGTCTTTCCCTGTTCTGGGGGCTAGAATTTGCTGCACAATTTCCTCTTTTTTAAAAAAAAAATGCATTACATAAAATTCTTTGGCTGCACTATCCTCCCCCCACTTCCAAGTTTTGGCACGGGTGTAATTTCTTAATCCTCCCCAGAACAATGCAAGTTGACATGGATTTGCCTCTGATGAGATCTGCATTTAATTTGTTTGCTCATTTACACAGCCAATGAGTCATTTTTCACTAAAGCGCTCAAAGAAGGGTACAACAACACGAAAGTATGAAAACATATCTGTTCAAAGCAAAACCACAAGGGAGACCTGCAGCAATGAAAAATTGAATATGAAGCTGAAACTCAGTTCTCACGAGCCAGTCAACAGTACAGTCTCAGAATTTTTTTTTCCCTCGAACAGAACATGCATGGTATGTAAAAAAACCTTTGAGAACTGTGAGCAAAGACGGGTGGATTTCATTGCATTAGAAGTTGAACATTGGTGTGATGTTGCAGAATGATATTGTCATTCTGATGAAAGTAGCAAGATCATGTGGAATTGGAGTAAGCTGTCAGTTGCTGATCTAAAGAAACAGTAGCCTTGCTGAGTTTGATTGGTAAGAACTAGGCCAGAGGTGGTATTCAGCAGGTTCTGACCTGTTCTGGAGAACCAGGAGCAGAAATTTTGAGTAGTTCGGAGAACCACCAAATTCCACCTCTAACTGGCCCCTCCCCATCTATTATTTGCCTCCTGAGTCCCAGTTGATCAGTTGGGTCTTTTTTGTTGCCCTGCACAGGAGAATGGAGCTGGAAAGCAGGTTAGCGGAGTGGAGAGGGAATGGGATTTTGCAGTATCTTTCCCCTGCCTTGCCCACAAAGCCCCACCATGCTCACCAAGCCATGCCCACAGAACCGATAGTAAAATTTTTTGAATCCCATGACTGAACTAGGCCATGTTCAAGCAACCCATGGCACTCTAGGTATTGCTTAACCACCACTCCCAGCAAACCTAGCAAGCACAGCAATGATAGGAATGCTTCAAATTGTAGTTCAGTATTATCAGAGTAGGCCTTTCTGGACTTTAAGGGGAGTTACCAGAATCTTGAATTAGATCTGGAACCTAAGTGATCCCAGCAGATGATACTAAAGATAGCAAAGTCCAAATTCTGAACAGAGAGGACCACTGATCTGAAAGAGGGGTCAAAGATGCCATCTAAATTTAGACTGAACAGCCCACTCTCAATAGAGGGTGAGGGATACGTCATCATTTATCTCCTGTTTACAACACAGTCCTCTCAATCTTAGAATTTGCACTATTCAGTTAACCTAAGGACACAGATAAACTTCCAAGTGCCCTCAACAACTCTTAGAAAGAGTGCTAATGACCAGATGATTGCAAGGAATATAAATCCCTCCATTGTCCATCATTCAGTCAGAACTGAAGAAGGTCCTTGGATGAAAAGCGAAATCTCTTCAAGAAAAAACAAAGGAAGTCCAGTTGCCTTTTGCAAAAGCACCTTTGGGACAATCATGTCTTGGATGACTGAGGATCTCCATAGATATCTCAGCAGGTGGTATAACAATGTTGTTGCAGTAGACACGTCCAGTGGCATTCTGAAGCAGCTGAAGTTTCCCATTAGTCTTCAAGAGTGGCTCTAGTTAAAGCATTCTGTAGCAGTCTAGCCAGGAGGTGCTCATGCATGGGTGAAAGTCAATATCTCATGATCAGATGATATCTCTGATGAGAATGGCCTCTCTGTCAAGAAATGGCTTCTGTTACAAAATCTGGACATTTCAGTCAATGAAGTTGAATAATGAATGTTGAGTGCATGAGTCTGTTCCTTGACTGATTTCTTTCTACTCATATTTCTCACTTTCCTATACAAAACAAAGATCATTTGCCAAGACAAAGACACGAGGATCACAAAAGCTTCGTTATGTTTAAAATTCAAATGTTTGGCACTGAGCAACTAGCTTTGTACATAGAAAAGCCAGTGGTGACTTGAGGAACTGGCTTCCCTACAATGAAAAAAAAAAAAGAAGAGCAAGAGTGAAGATAATCAATTTAACACTACAGTTGAGTTGAAAATAGCATAGCTTTAAAAGGAGAACCAATATAACCTGATCACCTGCTTGTGCAACTTCCACAGTTTCATCACCTTTATTTACAAGAAATGAAATTCTGTGTTTTTCTATAAGACAGAATTCTGTCATTTTATATTGGAAGACTGTTCCTCTTCTTAATTTCTTTGAAAGGAAAAAGCTAATCTGCACTAGTGGAAGTGAGTCTCACTGAATTTATAGATGTTAGTTTTGAGTACACATGTAAAGCAGTACCTTTTTTTGTAGCTGGGGAGGGGACACACTTTTTTAAAAAAAAATAGTGGCTAAGAATGATTAATCCAATGTCACAGGGCAATTGCCTAATGATGTCATGTGAGTTGGGGTGGAGGCAGCATTTCCCAGTTGGATTAATTGTAATTTATTTTGATTCTTGCTAAAAGTTGGGGGGGGGGGCAGAATTGTGCCTTTGGTTGAATGATTTGCAGCCTATTTCGAGCAGAGGAATCTTTGGTGCTTCAAGACTTCCTCTAGCCAACTCTTGGCCACCCAGTTGAAAAAGAAAATGGTGTTAAATGTGTTTTTGCTTTTGTGGACTCCCCAGAAATATTCAGTCCAGACAGATTGCAGTACAATTAGAGGAAGCATTTATAATTCCCCACCTATGCTGTAGTTACAGTGAAAATCACTCCTCTTGGTCCTGCTGTAGGTAAGAAGCTAATATTGAGGTTAAATGAACAACCCACCATGTTGTCTGTGTGATGTTCATCTGAACAAATTGTTTATTGTTATACTGACTGTGTGGGGAATTCCTGCTCCCTTTAATCAACAACAGAATGCTATGCCACCAATGTCCAGAGTATGAGATCCTTTTTTGTCATGCATCACTTTATCTTCTAGGTAAATGGCAGCCCTTCATAGAGGGAGAAGAAAGCACATGTTTGATACACATCCAGGTAAAAACAATATTTGCTTCTTAAGATATTGGATGAACTCTTTATGATGGTCTGGGGGTGTGATGGAGTAGCAGTTAAAGCTGAGCTTGTCAGCTGGAAATCCAGCAGCCCAAGTTTGAGAGTGCCATGAGACGGGATGAGCTCCCATTCCTTGTTCTAGTTCCTGCCCACCTAGCAGTTCAGAAGCGTGCAAATGCAAGTAGATAAATGGGTACCAATTTGGTGGAAAGGAAACACATTCCATGCATCTTTGGCATAGAGACACGCTGGCCACATGACTGCATACAATCTCTTTGGACAACTTTGGCTCCCTTGGCCAAGAAAGGGAGATGAGCATCATGCTCGAAAATTGGACATGACTGGACAGGAAAACTTTACAATTTTTCATTATGGTCCAGCTCTCTATAACAGAATATAGATACTGCTGTAGAATCCAACAGCCCACATAAAATAATTCATCTGGAGGGCATCTGCATGTCTTCTCTTTCTCTTCTCTTGGCTTATTTTGACCATTTTGCCTTGTTTATTTGGGAGCAGACCAGTTCTGCAGCATTGTCTCAAGTTTCTGATCTTTTAGCAACTTTTATCAGCCTATATGTGTTGAGGATTGCTGTGTTTGTACCCCAGGGAAAGCAAGTTTATGCTTTCATTCTACCTATATGCCAAAGCAAGAAAGCATCTCTGTCTTTCTGTCTCTTTGTGAGACATTAGTATCAGATTAATCAGATAAACAACTCCCAAAAAACCCAGAAACATATTTTTCCTAGAAATGAATTGCTTGATCAATCTACATTCTGCATTAGTAATGATAATAAAAACAACTATCATTCCTTTAGAATCATAACATAGACCCAACTCTAAAGCCATAGCACTTTATCTTCTTGAACAATTTATCTTCTTGAAAGTGATGCCCAGACTTCCCAAATCAAATTCTAGCAATTAGGAATAACCTAATAATAGGAATCAGAAGCAAGACATTGGATTAATCATTACTTTATTTGCCAGCTATTCTAAATTTATTGTAAAGTACCTGGAATTATATTTCCACTACTCTCAAAAGAACATTTTTGAAAGAAATTCTATTAAGTGTATCCTTGCAGTACTGATCACCCACGTACTTATCGCAGAAGCATTTTCTTATTTCAATCAACCAATCTTCTTTCTTTCCCCAACTACTCATGGTCTCATCATGTAGAAAAAATGTCCTATATCTTCAACAGGGTAAACCAGGTCACACTGCACATTCTTTTTCTCATCACAGCTGACACAGTTGTTTAGGACAGCATGCTAAAAAAATACAAAATGTAGTGAGTGGCAAGGAAAGGATGCAAAATTGAAGGAAGTCGGTAGTATTCTTAAAGGTACATATGGTTCAAATGGGTTTTGGCTTCCTCTCTGTGATCTCCATTGTTGAACCACCCTTATATCCACAAGAGCATTCTTAAAAGATAGGGGTATTTTAAAATTATGTTGAAAATGAGGACAACACAAAAGTCATTTTATCATGCCTGGGGGACTTGTAAAAAGAAGCCAGAAAATTTTGGGTTCAAATGCATACACACTGATACAAAGAATATTAAGGCAACTAGAAAAAAAGACATGGAAGATCATTTTTACATATGATCCCTGCTGTGAGACTATTGTATGCACCAAAATGGAAAGATTCTGCTATACCTATAATGGAGGAATGAACTGTTGAATGAACTACAATGAACTACAGTCCATAGTGGACAATGGCACTTTTTACAGAACTGGGTCCATGTAGAATACAGCTACATTCCATTCCAGAATACATTCCATGTAGAATACAGCTTCCTAACTCAAAGCAGATCATCACAAGGAACAGGATAACAATGCCAACATAGGCACCAGAACTTCAACAAATCCTAGTTTGTCCCCATATCTACATCAACAGCACTATCACCAATAAGATTAGAAGTGCTGCCTTTAGATATTCTTCTTCCAATGTGACATATGTTATCATCTGCCAGCAATAAGGCTGAGCATGAGGCTTGTTCTCAGGAAGCCATGTTTAAGGAAAGGCAGGTAGGTAACTGCATGCTGTGTGAGGAGACAGGTAGAGTAGGTTCTTATTGGTAGTATTACAAAGACAATATAAGGGGTGGAAGCTAGCACTAGCAAGAGCACTTAGACTCATATGCCACTTCATAGTACTTTACAGCTGTCTCTAAACAATCTGGGTCCTTGGAAGGATGGGAGGCTGAATCAACATTGAGCTGGTGAGAATGGAACAGCTGCTAGTTGGCAGAATTAGCCTGCAATAGTGCATTCTAACTACTGTGTGACCACAGCTTCTAGCTAGATGGTATGAAAATGTCAAGTGTATCCTGGGGGGAGGGGCAGAGCTGGCATCGCGAAGATACAGCATGCGATCTTGGAGGTTTGAGATCGCTGACGATATCTTTGCTCCTGGTTGGTCCAATTGGATCTAAACCATCCCAAAGAGATGGTGAAAGTGAAGAGTGCATCCTGTCGATCCCAGGGATACTGCAAAGTCCCTGGTAGATCCAGGAGAAGCTCTTCTTGCCATTGGCAAAGAGGCAGCCATTAAAGCTGCTGAAGTTGGGACAGCTCCGAAATGGAAGAGAACAGAAAGAGAGTGTGTGCCGGTTTGGTGAGAATTTTTTCTTTATTCTAAGATCTGAAAGGACACCCTAAGGAAAAGAAAGAATCTGTAAAAGTTTTAACAGAAGTGATTAAATGGCGATTTTAAACAGGAATGTCAAAGTAATGTTTTTTTCTCATTGCTGGATTTTCTATACATGTTCTTATATTTCTCTTTTTAAATATCTTTTTAAATATCTTTTTCTTTTTTTTTCTTATTAATCCTTATTATATTTTGCTTGGAAAAGGAGGGGGAAAGCAAAAGCAAAGAAACTTCATAACACTGCTAATGAGAGACTTGGAAATATTCTATTTCTCTTGTGACCAGATAAAGCTGAGAAAGAAAGAACAGAGACTCTTTTTTTTCCTCAAGGACATTGCTATTTGATAAGATAGAGGGAAGAGCATGGGAGAGTATTATTGCAGGTGCTCTTCTGGAATTCTATCAACAGCGGGAGCCTGGTGTTGAAGTTTATAGGAAAAGAAAGATGATAAATCTGTGGAGAAGAGTGCTATAATAAGAGCCTTGGATAATTAAACAAAGTGCAGTGTGTTGTTTTTTTTATTTCTCCTAAACTGCGCTACCCCTCCTCAACAGTTTATTTTTTGAAATAAGTTAAATTTTTATGCTTGCTTTTTATTTTACAACAAAATAATTATTTTTTAAGGGAGTAGCCTTTTTTTGTTTTTTGTTTCTCTTTCTGCCTTGCTGGCATTTTTGTTTTTCTATCTACCTCCCATACTGATTTTTTCCTTTTTTTATCTTCTTGGCCTTTTTTCTCCTCCTCTTCTCTTATGCAGCCTTTTATATTTGAGATCTTTTAATTTGGATTAAGGTGTTGAAGAACCTGAAGAATTCTTCCTCTTTTTAAAAACTTTTTATTCCTCACTTTTCCGTCTTCTTTGGGATTTTACAACTTTTTCTCTTTTGTGTATGTTTATGGTCTTTTTCTCCATTTCTGAATTTTTACTGCTATCTACTTAACCAATTGGTTTAAGGTATACAAGAACCTGAAGAAATTTCTCTCTCTCTCTCTCTTTTTTTAAAACATTATTACTATTTGACATTTTTCCCCTACTATTTTTATTTGGAATTGCAATTGGTTATTTCATAATTGGATTAAGGTTTAGAAGAACCTGAAGATTTTGAATTGTTTGAAATGACTAGAAAACTAACAGCTCCTGGTTCTTCAACTTCCACTTCCTCCTCTCCATCATCTGGAGGACAACGTTCAATACAGACAATGTTAAAGCAAGAGAAAGAACAAGAACAAGAAAAATTAACCCTGCAGATGATTTTGCAAGGAATTCAAAACATTCAAACAAGATCTGAGAATATTGAAAAGAGAATTGAGAACATCGAACAAAGAACAGAGAACATTGAACAAAGAACAGGGAAAACCGATGAAAATGTGGAGAACATCCAACAAATGATAATGAAGTATGATGAGAGATTATTGAAAATTGAAGAAGAAGATAAACAAAGAGATAAGAAGATTGGAGATATTGATTACAGATTAACGGTGGTTGAACAAGATAAAAGTGGTATGCTGCAATGGGAGATGGATAGATCAGAATTCTACCTTAGATTTCAAAACATAGAGGAAGAAAAAGGACAAAATCTAGCTGAGTTAATGATAGAAATATTGGCAGAAGCTTTGGAAAAATCTGAAGAGAAGATGATGGATGGAATAGATGAGGTCTATCGAGTTTTCACAAGATACGCAATGAGAAATAGCCTACCAAGAGAAGTTCACATTAAAGTTACAAAGAAAGCCATTAAAACACAAAGATTGCAAGTGGCAAGAGAGAAAACATTGAAATATAAAGATAAGGAGATTGTACTTTTGAAACAAGTACCCAGAAGAGTGAGAGAGATGAGAAGAGAATACTGATTTTAAACTAAATTGCTACTTAAGAAAGAGGTGAATTGTAGATGGCTGATTCCAGAAGGTTTGATGTTCACATGGCAAGAATTGACTCAATTGAGAAAGCTGAATCATTTTATATAGAATTTTTCAGAGGGAAAGAGGAAGAGGCAGAAAAAGAAATTTCACTAACTGAATTCCAAGAGGACTGCCAAATGATGACTGAAAAAGAAGAAGGTGCAGTAGGTGGAAAGGAGGAAGCCAAAGAATAACATGAACTAAGATCTACGAGAGCTGCCAAACCTAATTATAAAATATAATCATGGAAGAGAAAAAATTGATTACAATTAATATAAATGGACTTAATTCAGCCATTAAAAGAAGGAAAAGAGGAGTGATTTCATATATTAAAGAAACCATCTCAGCGAAATTGATTTATATTGATGACAACGGAAGAATCCTAATGGTGGAAATAATGGACAACAATATGAAAACACTCCTGATTGCAATCTATGCCCTGAATGACAGTCAAGGAAAATTTTTATAAAAAATTACATATGAAAATAATTGAACTGGGCTATGCTAATATAGTTATGATGGGAGATTTTAATGGAATTGTAGACAACAAATTGGACTATACAGCACAGAAAACAATAAAGCAAAACAGAAAGACTCTCCCAAAATCTTTCCTAAAAATGGTAGATGAAATAAATTTAAAAGATACATGGAATGAAAGAAATGCCAAAACTAAACAATACACCTTCTACTCAAATAGACATTTATCGTGGTCCAGAATACATATGATATGGATGTCAACAGAATTGTTAACTAATATTCAAGAAATAAATATTGAATCAAGTACTTGGGCAGATCATAATCCACTGACAATTAAATGAAAAGGACAAAAAAGATCTAGATGGACGTTAAATAATACTATTTTAAAGGAAAAAAAAATTCACACAGTGGATGGAGAAAGAATTGCCTTTTTTTTTTTTTCAGAGAAAACAAAAAAGAAGATACATCAATTCAGAATGTATGGGATACAATGAAGGCATATTCCAGAGGCTTGGTAATAGACTATACAAGGAAAAAAAAATACAATTAAAAGACTAGCCTTGAAGACATTAGAGGATGAGCATAAAGGACTTGAAAAAGAGCTACAGAAAACACCACAGAAAAAGGACATTAAGCTAAAAATGGATATAATAGAAAATGAAGAACTAGCACAGAAAATTAGAGGTGCTAAACAGAACTACTTTGAAGATGCAAATAAACCAGATAGATGGTTAGCATACAAACTGAGAAAGGAGAAAGAATCAAGGAAAATATTGCAATTAATAGATGACCAAGGCCAAGTTTGCTACGGCAGTAAAGAGAAGAAGGAAATCATTCAAGACTATTATGGGAAACTATACACACAAGAGAATATTGATGAACAAAGAATTAAACAATACTTACAGAATGCTAATTTACCCAAGATACCTAAAGAGATTGAAACAATGTTAGAAAGCAATATAATGATGATGGAGTTAACTGAAGCACTCAAGAAGCAAAATAATGGAAAGGCACCAGGCCCAGATGGATTTCCTGCAGAATTTTACAGAACATTACAAGAATCATTGAACTTTCCATTGCTAGAAGTTATGAATGAAGTTATGCTAAAGAAGAGGATACCCAAATCATGGTCAGAAGCTTATATCACACTTGTTCCATAAAAGGAGACCGATCCATTACAAATCAAGAACTATAGACCTATTTCCCTACTAAACGCAGACTATAAAATTTTTGCTTCACTATTGGCAGAAAGACTTAAAAAATACTTAAATAATTTTATTCACCCTGATCAAAATGGATTTCTGCCAAAGAGACAAATTAAAGACAATATGAGAGTAATTTTGATCACTTTGGAATACTATGAGGCACATCCTGAAAAACAAATGGCTTTGATATTTCTAGATGCACAGAATGCATTTGATAAAGTGAATTGGCGATTCATGTTATTACTATTGGAACAGATGGGCTTTACTGGAAAATTTATCCAAGCAATAGAAGCTATATATCGTGAGCAAACAGCAAAGGTAATGATAGAGGGAGACCTGACAAACTCTATTGATATAAGAAAAGGAACAAGGCAAGGTTGTTTGTTGTTTGTGTTAACTTTGAAAGTGCTAAATAGAAATATTAGAGATGAAAAGAACATAAAAGGGATGAAAATTAAAAAAGAAGAATTTAAAGCCCATGTCACACTGCCCAATGGATGCAAAAAGGACATAACGGACGAGCAAAATGTTCCATCCGTTGTTATCTGCTCTCAAAAGGGGCAAAAATTTGCACAACCAGAGCGGATAACATGGACGCGGGGAGGACGCAGGGCGGATGCAAAATGGATACGGAATGGAAGCTCAATGGATGGAAGTGGATGGGAGCGGATGGCACGTCCGCTAGGCTTCCGGGGGGCCGCAGCAAAGCGGACGCTGAATGGATACAGAGGATGCACAGCGGACACAGAACGGATGAAGCGGATGCACAACAGATGCACAGCGAATGCACAGCGGAAGCCTAATGGATGCCTGGCGTTAATTGCACATGCAAGGAGGATGCATTGAATCAGTCCTGCGGATATAAGGGAAGCAGCTTGGAAGCAGATCGCCATTCAGAGGAATGCCGGATGGATTGGCTGCCTTGCCTGCCCTGCCTGCATGTCTGCCTGCAAGCCTTGCTGCCAGCCTTGGTGCCTGCCTTGCTGCCAGCCTTGGTTCCTGCCAGCCTCCCTGCCAGCCAGCAACCCCACAACCATGCTGAAGCACAGCAAGCCTCAGCCATCTGCTGCCAGCCCTTGCAAGAGGGACAGGGCTACCATCCCGCCCCCTGGCCCTCACTCTGGTTCTGCTGGGGCTTCTGCAGCACGGGCTCGCTCTCCTGGGGCTGGGGCTTCTGCTGCTTCTGCTTCTGGAGGAGCTGATGGCAAGCACTCCAGCACCAGCCACCTCCACAGCACCTGGACCCTTCACCCCTGAGACTGAGAGACCAAGAGGAGTGCCAGAGACTCTTTTTTGTTGTATAGCTTAATAAAGTCTATTTATGATTCACACACTTGCTTCATTTCTTTTTTTAAATAAAGTCTTGGTGGAAACTTTTAGAAATGGTTTAAGCCTTTGCATGCTTGTGGGATGGGTAAGGATAGCTTTGGGATGGGTTAGGATACCTGTGAGATGGATAATAGCTGTGGGATGGGTTAGGATAGCAGTGGGAAAGATAAACCTCCAGTGCAAGCACAGTGGGACTGTATGGTCCACCCTCCCAGGTGCCACACCTATGACCCTTTATTATCAATAACAATATAATCAATCATCCACACATGTCAACATAAACACAACTCTTTATTAAACGCCCTGTTCATGTAGGCCAACCAAACATACATGGCCCAATCTCATCCGTGTGATGAGACAGGCTGAAGGAAGCATCCATTAAGCATCTACCATCCTGTCTTGCCACTCCATTGCTCCAGCTGGGGAGTTGCACCAGTGTTTCAGGAGGTTGCGCTGCTTCTTCGCCTCACATGAGGCTCTGTTGGGCCTTGCACATCCTGAGTGTCTATCAGGTTTCGCCCTTGCCTCCATTCCCCAGGCTCCATGTCCCCATTGCCTTGCTGGAGGTCCACGAGCCTGTTCTGCAAGACTGGGTAGCGGGTGCGCATGATATTGTGCAGGATGCAGCAAGCTTCCACAATCCTCCTCATGGTCTCTGGGCTATGCTGCATGTTGGTGAGAAGTACCTGGAACCTGTTGGCCAGGAAGCCAAAGGCGTTCTCCACCACCCATCTTGACCTGGACACCTTGTAGTTGAAGATCGTCTCTTCACGGGTGAGGTATTTGGAGGTGTAGGGCTTCATGAGGTAGGTTCTGAGGGAGAAGGTGTCATCCCCCATGATGAAGTAGGGCACATCTTGATGTACATGTTGATGTACATGAACTTGTAGTCAGCATCGACCATGGCAAAGAGGACAATGCTGAAGAAGCCCTTGTAGTTGTGATAAGTGGACCCCAACTTGGCTGGAGCTTTGCAGGCCACGTGCTTGCCATCTATGGCTCCAACGGTGTGGGGGAAGTTCCACTTCTGATACCACTGCTCTGCAACTTTCTTCCATCCTTCTTCAGTGGAGGGGTACTGGAGGAGCTCCTCCTTGTATTCTTCAATGATGGCCTGCACCACGTCTCTGACCACAATGCTGATGGTGTTGTGTGGCAACCTCCAGCCATACTGCATGCTCCTGTAGGTGGTCCCGGAGGCCAGGTGGCACAGATTGAGTGCCACCTTGAGCCCAGGTTCCAGGCTGGGCCGTAAGTTGGTGTTTGTCTTGGTCAACCTGGGTGTCAGCTGCTGCACAAGTTCATCAAACATGGCTGGAGGCATCCTCATGAAGTTCTGGAACGCCTGAGTGTCTTTGCTCCTGAGCTCCACCATCAGTTTGTTGTACAGTCCGTCCTCTGCTCTTCTGGTGAACCATCTTTGGACCCTTTTTTTGGGTGCCTCCTTTTTTTCCCATAGTAGAGTTCACAGAGCCTGTAGATGGTTTCGCACTGTTGCAGAAGGATGGTGGCTGCTGAAAGGACTTTGTCACAATCCACAGTGGACATGACTGGATGCTGTGGAAGAGGAAGAGTCAGATGAAGGCTGCAGAGGTCTGCACAGCTTGGCTGATGTTCTGAAAGTGAGATGCAGGCGAGTTGCTCCCCCTTTTTATAGGCAGTATAGGTTTTCCGCTAGGCATCCTCTAGGCATCCTCTAGGCATCCTGTAGACATCCTTAATATCCGAGATAGGTCCCCTCTGCGAACGTTTTTTCCATTTTAAACGCTTTGTTTCCGTGCTGCATCCGTTCTGCATCCGTTCTGCGTCCGTTCCGCTTCCTCCCTGTGTCCAGGCGGATGCGAGTTGCGCGGATGCGTAGCGGATGCCTAGTGGATATAGCGGATGCGTAACGGATGCATAACGGATGCGTAACGGATGCGTAGCGGATGTGTAGCAGATGCAGAATGGACGAACTGGATACATTTTCCACGCAAAAGTTTTGGGCAGCCCAAAACTTTTGGATCGGATGAAATGTCCATAAACAGATGCTGGACGGATAGAGAGGAAGCAAAATGGAGGCAGTGAGTACATCGCGTTTTCCAATGGATGGCAAACTTTTTTGTCCGTTTTACATCCTCTTTGCATCCGTTGGTTCAGTGTGACTTGGGCTTAAGTTGCAAGCATTTGCAGATGACCTGGTTTTTATCTTAGAAGACCCATGAGAAACAGCACCAAAATTGATAGAAAAGATAGAGACATATGGAAAGGTGGCTGGTTTGAAAATAAATAAAGATAAGACAAAGATCTTGACAAAGAACGTGCTATCTAGACAAAAGGAAGAACTGGCAGACTTATTGAAAATTCAGGTCATGAATAAGATCAAGTCCCGGGGATATATTTGACAGCAAGATGCAGTACACTAAAAGAGAATAATTATGTTAAACTCAAACAGCAGAATGCACTAGATTTGGCAAAATGGAAAAATTTACAACTGTCATTAATAGGGAGAATATCAACAAGCAAGATGAATATATTACCCAGAATTTTATATTTGTTTCAGACAATTCCAATTAGTCTTGGAAAAGATTACTTTGAAGACTTGAATAAAATTGTGTTGAAATATATAGGTAAGAAAGTGAGAATAAAATTAAAACTTTTGCAAGATGCTAGAATAAGAGGTGGATTTGGTTGCCTAATTGGGAATTGTATTACCAAGCTACAAATTTGATGTGGGTTAAAGAATGGATAACATAAGAAATACTAGATTGTTGGCAGTAGAAGGACATGATTTGTTGTTGGGGTGGCATGCTTTTTTATAGTACAAAGGAACTAAAATACAGGGGTATTTTAGAAGACATTATATACGGGAGTTTCTGTGGTTAAACTGGGAGAAGATTAAAAGACAATGTTATTTGAAAATTCCAGTCTGGCTATCAACTATTGAAGCATTTTCTTATCCTATAATATATGAAAAGGAACAAACAGTTAAATATTTTGAAATATTGAATGAAAAGGGTGAACTTAAATCTATACAAAAACTAGGGGAACAAGGTACAAAGATGAGTTGGTTTTCATACACGCAAATACATTCAAGGTATGATAAAGATTCTAAAACAGAAGGTTTTTATGATAAACCGACTGATTTAGATAAGATTTTGATAGGTACTGATGAAAAGGTGATTAAAAAATTGTATGGATATTTATTAGAAATTAAACTAAAGAAGAACAAGTTAAAGAATTTATGATTGCTTGGGGGAAGAATTTTGGGTATGGGATTGATTTAGAGAAATGGCAAAAATTGTGGTCTCAAAATTATAAAATGACAATATCAACAGCATATAAAGAAAATTCATATAAGATGTTTTACAGGTGGCATTTTCCCCCGACAAGAATAGCAAGAATGTTCAAGAATAAATCTGAAAGATGTTGGAAATGTCATCAGACACCTGGCTTATATTACCATATGTGGTGGACTTGTGCGGATGCTAAAAAATACTGGACTAAAATCCACATGTGGTTGGAAAAAATGACAAAAAAACATAGATTTGAAACCAGAGATATTTTTATTGGGAATTTTATCTGAAATACATGGTAAAGACTTGAAATACCTGATTGTAAATGTATTAACAGCAGCTAGAATTGTATTTGCTAAAAACTGGAAAAATGAAAAAATACCATCACAGGAGGAAATTATTAAGAAAATATTGGAATGTGCTGAAATGAGTAGATTGACACTTGAAATTAGAGAGCAAGAAGATAAACAATTTTATAAAATTTGGGATCTATTCTAGTAATGGTTAGATAATAATAGTACTGAAATATGTAGACTTTTAGAAAATACTAAATATATAAAGATATTTTTTTTATTATATCTACAAAATGATTTTAAGATAGATTTGGGATGATAATATGAATTGTCACAAAATTAATTGAGTAAAATATGATTATTTCTTAAAGCATGAATGAATAATAAGTATAGTCAAATGATTAATAATGATATTAATGCATTTAATATTGGATTGAAAATACGAGATCATATATAATATAATTGTAATTGAAGACTACCAAATGGAAGCACAAAAAAATTTGTAAACCAACCAACACACTTTATGTACATATATGGAAGATGGCTTGATGTTTTTATGTTTTGTTTGTTTATGTTTGTTTTAAAAACCAATAAAAATTCCTATTAAAAAAAAGAAAAGAAAATGTCAAATGTATCCAAAACCAGTACAGCTGTGGCCATCCAATAGGAAGCTATCAGATCTGCAGTGGAGAAATTAATCAACTGCAGGAAAAATCACATAAGTGAGATGGGAAGCATAGAAATGTGATAAATAAATAAATAAAGATATGCCAAAGAGGTGGGCTGAAGGTCAAGTAAGCCAGCTGAGCATTTCTCGAAAAAGACAGTTGAGCACCAATGCAGCTTTGTAATAGCCTTCCAGGCAGAAGGTTTTAAAAATACAGAATCTGCCTCTCAGGGGAATATCAGCCTCTCAATCTTCCTGAAGACCAAGAGATTGGTATTCCAATGGCAGTACATAAATAGAAAGGACTTTCGACCCTAAGCTATCAGAAAAGAGAAAATTCCCTCAGATGCGGGGGTCAGAATGTTAGATGAGATTGTCCTACAAGACATAGTATAAGTTGGTGTGTGCTCTGACTGCACGTCTTGTTAATGTGATATTTTGGTCTTTTTTATTATGTCTATCATCGTTCTGCTTTTATTGCTGCATGCTGCTTGAAATAGGAATTTTTGTGCCATATATATCCAAGCTAAGCCAATCCTCAAATAAATAAGCAAGTTGCATCATAAGATGGAAGATGGATGAAGGAGCAGAGGTTCCTGAACTCCACAACCTTTAGAATCCCTCAATCCTCCATTTTATATTTTGTATTTATATATTGTATATATTTAATATATACAGTTTTTTTTTGTTTATTGGCTGTTTTTTTATGCTGCTGTATACCATCCACAATTGTTTGAGTTGGGCAATTTTATGAATCTCAGGAACAAACACAAACAAACCCAGTTCGGTCTAGTGAAAAAGGTAGCAGGTACTAGGCTAGAAAGTGGTAAAGTTTGAATGTCAATCTCTCCTTAAGGATGAAAGCAGCTGGCCAGTTACTCTTCAGCCCAACTCATAGGATTTTTGTTGTGGGAAAATAGGAGGAGGAAGGTGTGTTGGATTAAGTGCGGCATCTTGAGTTATGTGCAATATAGTTTGTGGAGCACTACTTTTCATGCTGACGTTTTTCTCTCTCTCTACTCAAGAACAGAAGCAAGTTAATCTGGCTTAGGAAGAGTCCTTGGTAAGTGAAAAGCTTTGCAAGAGGTGGAATGTGTGGGTCAAGAAGAGCACAGAAAGGGTACCGTAGGCATCCTTAGGACTCTAAGAAACATCTGAAGAAGTTCCAAAGCTACTGTACTTTCCAGATGGAGAGTTACTATCCCAAGTAGATAATAGCAATAGCACTTAGACTTATATACCACTTCACAGTGCTTTTACAGCCCTCTCTAAGCATTTTATAGAGTCAGAATATTGCCCCCAACAATCTGGGTCCTCATTTTATCCACCTCAGAAGGATGGAAAGCTGAGTCAACCTTGAGCCTGGTGAGATTCAATCTGCCAAGTTGCAGGCAGCCAGCAGTCAGCAGAAGTAGCCTGCAATACTGCATTCTAACCACTGCGCCACCTTGCGCCTCTTGGTGACTCAACAAAAATCACCATAGTGACTCAACAAAAAACAGAAATAAGAAGAGAGATCAATTTTCTAATCCTTGCTCAATCATTTGGTAGCCTTGTAACCATCGCCACCTTAACTTGACTCCCAAGGTTTTCCCAAGGATGAAACAAACTCTTGTGTATGTTCTTCAGAGAGAGTTTGGGGAAACATTTGCCACATCTAGATATCATGATTAGCTATGTATATACCATAATAAAGAATCTAAAGAAAGGAAAAGAAACAGAGGATGCTCCAAAGTGAGGCATGTTCCTGGTGACATTGAAATTGGTGCTTAACTTTCTCCAGCCAGACAATGTAGAGTCGACTGGGAAAAAGTAACTTGAAAGACAATGGCAAAAAAAGAAGAAGAAGAAGAAGACAATACATGGAAAGAGAAAAGTTTGTTCATTTCCTATCACTTGAACTTGTTCTCCCCCCCCCCCCCGTACCCCCTGCTAACAGGCTGACAGCCACTGCAGACTTAATCAAGTTCTTACTAACAAGCTAAAAAAGGCATGATTGACGTTGAAGGCAGCTATCTCTTAATAACTCGACATCATGCATGAGCTGGCACCCTTTGGTGCCGTGTAGAAATGGGAAGCATAGAGATAGGGATGCATTATCTGGGGCTGCTCTGAGAAAGCCTTTATCTTGCCTCCACAGATGATTTTCCAGCATGTCCTTTATTGCTCAGGTTTTAATGGCTATTAATCCAGACAAGCCACTGCTGTTTTCCCCGATTTCCTATCTTAGAATGCAAATCAGATGGCCCAGGAGAAAAACAAAAAAAAAACCTATTTCCATGGAGTTTATGTCAATATTTCCCAACTGGGTGTCTATGGGGGTTTCTTCTCCCTATATTTTTTTTCTCCATGGAAATAACCTTGTAAAATAAGTTGGCCAAAGAGAAAGTGACTGACCCAAAGCAAGTTCCATATTCAAATTATTATTTGGACTTCTGTTTCCTCAGCTAAAGTCCAATATCTTAACAACTGAATATGTCAACTCAAAAATATTTCTCTGGTCTTTTAGAGTTGTCAGCAGAAAGGGAGTGGGGGAAGTAATGCATACCTTAGATATTTTCATAGATAATTGCTAGGCGGCTGAAGCTTCTGGCGCACAAGATTATTACTGGGAAGCACGATTGATGACTCTTGGCTATGGATGTATCCCATTGGAGAATACACATCCAGGGGGTGGGGGAAGACCAGGGTCAAGGGTGAGGTGAATGATGTGTCTCAGAGTCAGCTGCACCCAGGTAACGCTGGCATGTTTACTCCTAATAAATGATTTTTTAAATACTCTGAGAGATGTGGCTAGAGACTCTTAATTTGAATGGGGGTGGATTGTTGGAGCCCTGACAGAATGATGGGTGTTTATGGCTGGAGTTTGCTGTATAAAGGAGAGACAGAAGAGATGAGCATCACCATCTCATGGAGTAGAAAATGTGGAAGAGAGTAGATCATGACAGAGATGGAAGAATATGGTTTGAGGGTGGATGTGCATCAAACTATTACGGGTGAGTGGGAGGTTGAGCTTTACAGAGTTATTAGTTGGAAATGTCATCGAGTTTAACAAAGCTCAACAATTTTGAAAAGACTTGATCAAATCAAGCTCTTTTTTAAACAAAAAAGAAAAAAAAATCAGAACAACTTTGTGCAGTGTATTTCAGGGCAATATAGCATTCTGTACTTTCCAACTGGCTTAATGATAGTGTAGGCTTTTGCAGCTCACAACCTCCTTCTTCAAATGTGAAAAATAGACCAGCTGGCAGCAATGCAGCACAAGGCAGCAAATGGATTTTTCTTTTGCCTTATTTTTCCTCTTGCATAACCTCACTTTTAAAGGGAACAACAGGCTGTAAATCATAGGGCAATGTAATACCTTGGATTCAAAGGGAAAAGGTGCTTTGGAGCCCATGGAAGGGTGCACCCAGCCCTATTGGCAACTAGCAAACCATGCCCATCTTTTCCTGTATGGCAGCTGCAGAGGGCAGCTGGAGGGCTCACAATTCCATAGATCTGCTGCACAGATCTAATCAACAAGGGAAAATGAGGGTTTTGAAATAATCAAATGACTCACTCAGACATTACAATGGGAGAAAGAACTGCATCCTTCATTGTTTAAGGGAGGGATGGGAATTTAAATTCCTGATTTGTCAAAACTGAGGGATGGAGAAATAATGGTCCTTTTATGACTCATGGATTTCAACTCCCCAGAAATTCTGGGAGTTGAAGTCCACAAGTCATAAAGGAGCCATTGTCCCCCACATTTGCTATAAATACTCCACACTGAAAGTTTTGAGCATGACCACTCCTTTCCAATAGCAGCTTCATAAAAATTGAATATGTTTACATTTTTCACTGTTAAGGGTTGCCAGTGGATGAGTGTCTAAGGCAAGTTACGTTTTCATCATTTTAAGTGATCATCCCCCAAAGTTGACCCACAGTTGCTCCTCCATAGAAACTTTAAACTAAAACCAAATTATAATTATTCCACAGGGGCACCCATCTGGGCACCTTCTAGATATGTTGAATGATAAGCACCAAAATTCTCTGGTACCATGGAAGAATTGACCAAGTTGGAGGCTAACTGCAAACATATTTCCGAGCCATAATTTATTACCATCATAAAGAAAGCATTTAGCTCTGTAATATTACAGGATAATTTGATGGGGAAATAATATCACAATAAGAGAAAGGAGCACATACTCCTGTTGGCATTCAACTTCTATCATACCCATTTAAACCTCTCTTTAAGGCACTAATCTGCATATAATTGCAGCTTCTGATTTTCTCTATTGTCTGTTTCCATTATTCTGCTATTGTTTCTTTATGATCCTTTCCCAACCTCTCCATAACATTCTTCAAGCCAAAGTCCATAACATTCCAAAACATTCTTCAAGCAGCAGCCAACAATGATGGGGATGAGTTTTTGTACCCCCAATGTTGCCCCATTCTTCTCAGCAGCTGGAGGAACAATCCTAGGAGAACTGTCTCCTGCATCATTCATTTCCAGATGAGCAAATGTCTGGGGAGATTCATTCAGGTCATAGTTGTCTCAAAGGTGCTTTTTCAAAAGGCAACTGGACAGTGGTAGCTGTTTTTTCCTTGAGAAGGAAGAAGAAAATGTTTCACTTCTCATCCACGAAGCTTCACCAGTTGTGATGGTGGGAGGGATGGAAGGATAGGTTCTGACGGATGGTATGGGGGTGGGGAAATGGAACGATTATATCTCTTGGCAGTCATCTGATCATTAGCTCTCTCTCTCTGGATTTTTTGAAGTCACTTGGGGGATTATCTTTGACCTCAAGGTCACCTAAATCAGAATACAGTTGATTGTGGAATCTTCTTCGAAATGCTGCAAGAACTGCATTGTAGACTGGAGTTAGATGTCTTGTCCATCTTGAGAGAAGGCTGCTTAATGTTAACATACATGGTCTCTTTTACTGCTCTTTCAAACCAATGATCCTTTCTACCCAAAATGTGAACTTAGCTGTCTTCAAAGGAGTGACCTTTGTCTTTCAAATACAAATGGACCACTGATGGGTTTGATCTCCCATGTTGTGTCCTGCGCTTGTGAAGAGGTTGTTTTATTTCACCAATGTACCAGTGGTGGTATTCTACCTGTTCAGCCCGGTTCTGCTGATCTGGTAGCACTGATGAGCAGCAGAGACTAAACTGATTCTCTTCCCCGTTCTGTTGTTGGGCTCACCCGCCTGCACAGGCTCCTATACTCTCCTATATTCCCTGCTTTTGAAGCACAGCTGCTTTGCATTGCACAGCATGGCCCTGTCATGCAGCAACTGCTGAAGTGACAGGGAGAGAGCAGGTTTGCAGGAGGTGAGTTGGAATGCCTTTAAGCCTGCGCAGATGCACACATGCAAAGTGTGTGCATGCATGCAAAGCAAGTCCACTAAGCCATGCCCACCAAACCAGTGATAAATTTTTTTTATCCCACCACTACAATGTACAGATCTGCACATTGTACTCAGTGGTGGGATTCAAAAAAATTTACCCCCAATTCTGTGGGCATGTCTTGGTAGGCATGGCATAGCTTGGTGGGCGTGGCTTGGTGGGTGTGGCAGGGGAAGGATACTGCAAAATCTCCATACCCTCCCCACTCCTGGGGAAAGGTTACTGCAAAATCCCATTCCCTCCCCACCCCACTAACCTGCTTTCCAGCTCTGTTCTCCTGTGCAGGGCAACAAAAGAAGACCCAGCCAATTAGCTGGGACTCAGGAGGCAGAGAATAGATGGGGGCAAGGCCAGTCAGAGATGGTATTTGCCGGTTCTCCAAACTACTCAAAATTTCAGCTACTGGTTCTCCAGAACTGGTCAGAACCTGCTGAATTTGTGTCTGGGTGCTTTATCCTTGGGGTGTACAAGCTTCTGTCTTAGTGTATTCTTGGGTTTACAGTGTACATATATATTCTGTCCACCCCAACCCCCCCATCACAACTGATGAAGCTTCTTGGATGAGAAGCTAAATGTTTTGTTCTTCTTCCTCAAGGGAAGAAAAACCCAATCCAGTTGCCTTTTGAGATTCCAGAATAGCAGTGAGGAAGAGATGGTGGGATGGGGAATGGCAAGTAGAAATCACATTATTTTGTCAGCAGCTTAAATTGTTTTTCTGTCAGATTCTTAACCTGGTTCTCTCTCTGGCAAGCACAGTGCTGTGGGAATATATTCTTGCAACTACAGGTATTCTACTGTCTTGCTTTCCTTTCTTTGTGCTGAATTTTGTGCAGTTGCCATTTGAAACCTGCAAAATGGGCAAGAAAGCTGTGGCTTTTCTCATAAAGAAGGACTTTACGCTACTTAGAAGATATTCTGATTCTATTTCCCACTGCTCAATCCAAGTAGCAGGTCAAGAAGGCACAAACTCTTTCCATTTTACTCATGCCATTGACATAGTAATAGGTATTTCATAATGCCAGAAAGACCTCCAGAATTAAAGCCATGATAAATATGAGGCTATTGTTCTATGTCTAGAGAAAAAAAGTCTTAACATTATAAAGATTAAACTTTCCTACTGTCTGGGAATTCTCAAAGCTGTATCCACAATTCTGCAAGTTGGGAAAGTCAATCCTTATTTTTGGGAATGATGTGGGTAGAGATCTTCATATTTACTTGAGGGTTCTGCTTGACATGGAATCTAAAGGACAACTCTCTCCAAATGTGTGGGGATATGCTTCAGCACCCCTGGTTTCAAAGTAGTGCTTCATTGTTGATCAGAAGTAGATGAGAGTTCATATTTCTTGTGAGGACCAATAGTAGTTGTAATAAACCCTTTTGTCCTGAATTCATTATTGCTATTCCAAATAATCAGTTGTTTCTGTTATACCTCCTCGTTTATCAGATGTTTCTGATGAGAAACAGTCCCACTGGCTTCACCATTTTGCTTTGGAGGTAATGGGTGGCAACCTTAGGGAAAGAGATGCACCAAATGGTCAGGCAACACAGTAGGGTTTGTTCCATAGACATAATGTAGCTATGGAGAAAATGTCAGCATTTCAGAAAACCTTCACTTCAACAAATAACTCAGAGGCAGACATCCTCTCCAAAGTTCTTTTTATTAGAGTAGTAAACTGGCACATCTGGGAAATCCCAAATCTGAAAGTTTCCTTGCAATAAGTAAAAAATTACAAATCCAGCCCCTGCATCCATCATTGTATCACATGCCCCAATCACCACGTCCTTTCAACCAGGTGCAGAAATAACATGACCTTGACTTATAAGAAGAATGCTATTATGTCTAATCGCATATGCTCCAAGAAATCTCCCCTCCCATTTTCCCAGACTCAGGAATGAGGCAGCGTGGAAGTGTCTCATGCTAATATGGCTTCCAAAGCTGAGAGAAACTATGGAATGAAGAAAAAAAAAAGTTTACATCTTCTACTACTATACAGGTAGTCCTCAACAGTTCATTTAGTAACCATTGGAAGTTACAACGGGACTGAAAAAAATAATGTACAAACATTTTTCACACTTATGGCCATTGTGGCATCCCCATGATCACATGATCAAAATTCGGACACTTGGCAACTGGTTCATATTTATGACAGTAGGAGTGTCCCGGGATCACGTGATCCCCTTTTGCGACCTTTTGACAAGTAAAGTGATTGGGGAAGCCAGATTCACTTACCAACCATTTTAATAAGTTAACAACTGCAGCGTTTCACTCAACAACTGTGGCAAGAAAGGTTGGAAAATGGGGCAAAAGGTCCCTTAACAACTGTCTCATTTAGCAACAGAAATTTGTGGGTCAATTGTGTTTGTAAGTTGAGGACTGCCTGTATTATGTGAATATACTCCAGAACTGATTCAGAGGGGTTTTAACCATCAGTATTAAGAAATTAGAATGGACCATAGAAATCCTAGAACTGGACCCTTAAAGAAACAGAGTGTGGCTTTCTGGTTCAGTGACAGATAGAAATCCACAATAGTGCGTGGTTTTGATCTGAGCTCGCTGCTGGAGCGCCCCGAGCTGGCTGGTTTCGGGGCTAAGCCAACCCATAGAGGGGGAAGACTGCCAATGGGGTTGATGAGAGCTGCATCTCTCCTCCTCAGCTGGCCATTACTCCCTTTCCCAAAGGCGGTTGCAGCAGTGGTCAGAAATGGCCACCTCAAAGAAGAACTCGACCGGAAAAGAATGTGCAGGAGGAAGATAAGAAGTGAAAGTTCTGGCTGACCGGATTAAATTGCAAAAGCAACAGCTAAGGTACTCTGGAATTTAAACTAAAAAAAAAGTAACATCGTGCCCAAAGAAGATTCGGAAGCAGCGAAGGAAAGTGAGAAGGGAAAGGTTTGGCTTTTTTCTTCTATCCCTTTCCCTGTATTGACAACCAAGAGACTTAAATAAGAAATCAGAAAAAAAAATCCACTTTGACATCAACAGGCAATTAAGCTGAAAATAAAATAAAATGTCAAAGGGATAATAAAGATTTTGGGACATTAAAATTTTTTCATAAACAGGGAAGGAGAGAAAAAGAATAAAAGGGAAGGATTTGGAAAAAGGGAGGAGACTGCCTGGAATTAAAAGGAATCTACAGTAAAATTTTAAGCCCATGTCACACTGCACCAACGGATGCAAAGAGGATGTAAAACGGACAAAAAAGCTTGCCATCCATTTGAAAATGCGATGCATCTGTTGTGTACTGACTGCATACGTTTTTCATATTCTCTATCCGTCCAGCATCCGTCTACTGTGATTTAATCTGCTCAAAAAGTTTTGAGCTGCACAAAACTTTTTGAGTGAATGAAGTATCCAATGCAACCATTCTACATCCACTACGCATACGGGGAACATCCGTTATAAATCCGTTGTCATCTGTTACACGTCCGCTATATCAGCTAGGCATCAGCTGTGCATCCGCGCAACTCAAATCCACTCCAGCGGAAAACGGACACAGGGAGGAAGCGAAACGGACTTGGAACAGACACACAGCATTAGTAGCACGGACGTAGAAAGGATGAAAGCAGATGCAGCTCGGATATAAAGCATTAAAATGGAAAAAACGTTCGTATAGGGGATGTATCTTGGATATTTAGGATGTCTGGAGGATGCAGAAGGACACCTAGCGGAAACCCAATCTTTCCTATAAAAAGGGGGAGGAAATCACCTGGATCTCACTATCAGTCCAGCAGCCCTGGTGTGCAGAACTCTTCAGCCTTGCTCTTGCTCTTCCACAGCATCCATTCTTCTCCACCATGGATCATCGCACGCTCCTTTTGGTAGCCAGCATCATTCAACACGAGAACCAAGCCCTCTTCAGGCTCTTTCACCTTTGGAAGAAAAGGAGGCGGCCGAGAAGGCGGAGCTTCGTCTCGGTGTTACAGCTGTGATCTCGGGGCTCTGAGATCGCAGCTGATATTTTCGCCCCTGGTCGGTCCTAATGGACCTAAACCGTCCCGTAGAGATGGGGATTGTGAAGGGCACAGTCCCAGGATCCCAGAGATATCACAAAATCTCTGGTTTGATCCGGGAGAAGCCCTTTTGCTGGCAGCGGAAAGGCAGCCTCCAAAGCTGCTGAAGTCGGGACAGCTCCGGAAAGAAAGTGATTTAAATGAGCGTGTATCGGTTGGGTGAGAAATTCCTTTTGTATAGTAAATTGATTGAGACTTGAAAGGACATCCTGAACAAAGAAGAAATCTGTGACTTTATTTTTGTTTGACTGAAACTTGGCTGAGCGGTGTTTAAGTGATGTCAAATTGAGACTTGGATTCTTTCCTTATTTTTTTTTTCTGAGGACTTTAATGTGATTTTGTAGGTAACCGGATTGAATTTTCTCTTATATATATATTTATGCTTCTCTTGATTTTTATTTTTATTTTTTTTTTAATTTTCTTTTTAGGATAGAGGCTCCCTTTGATTATCTTTTTTTTCTTCTTGTTTGAGTTTTTTATAAATATTTTTTTTTCTGGCTGGGGGGGGAAAGAATAGTAAGAGATGTTGCAACACTGCCAACTAGAGGCTTGAAAATATTTTATTTGAATTGGGGAGAAAAGCACTCCTTTTCAAGGACATTTTAATGTGATAAGATAGAGGGAGAACGCAGTAAAATATTATTACAGGTGCTTTCTTGGACTCTTATCAATATTTCAACTCTTGAGGCTTGGCTTTGAAGCTGCTGGAGAAGACAGTCATAATAAGAGCCTTGGATAAGGAAATAAAGTGCAGTGTGCAGTGCATATATATATATATATATATGCACTGCAAAAAAAAAAAAAAAAAAAATATATATACCTCTGAAATTCCTACTCGCCAGACTTTTTGTTAATTTTAACTCTAGTATTTTTGCTTTTTATTTTAAAGGGAAAGCCTTAGAGCTCTTTCTTTTTTTTCATGCTTCTTTGCTTCTTCCATCTACCACCTTGTTTTTGTTTTATTATTATTATTATTATTATTATTATTATTATTATTATTATTATTGTTGTTGTTGTTGTTGTTGTTATTGTTATTACTATTATTGTTGTTGTTATTATTATTATTATTATTATTATTATTATTATTATTATTATTTTTCTTCTATTTTTTTTTTTTAATGGTGGATTACTTCAATTGGACTAGGGTCTAGAAGAACCTGAAGATCTTTCTTTTTCCTTTTCCCCTTTTTTTTCTTTGGTTTTGGGCTTTTTACTATTGGATTTTTTATTTTTATTTTTTTGGACTATATTTGGTTACTATATTAGCTGGATTGAAAGTCAAAGAGAACCTGAAGCTTTGGAAGCATTAAAATGAGCAGGAAACCAAAATCATTTGGCATTTCTGTTTCTACCTCTGCTTCCCCACCATCTGAAGGACAACATTTAATTCAGACAATGTTGAAGCAAGATAAAGAACAAGAAAAAGTAAATTTACAGACGATTATGCAAGGAATTCAAGATATTAAGATAAAAATAGATGCTATGGATCAAAGAATAGAGAAATCTGATGAAAATATTAAACAAATGATGGGGAAGTATGAGGAGAGATTCCAAAAAATTGAGGAAGAAGGAAAACAAAGAGAGGAGAAGATTGGAAATAGATTAGACTAGATTAACAGTGGTAGAACAAGAAAAAAATGGGATGTTGAGGTGGGAGATGGAAAGGTCAGAATTTTATCTTAGATTCCAAAATATAGAAGAGGAAAAAGGAGAAAATTTGGCTGCGATAATGATAGAAATGCTGGCAGACCTTCTGGAAATTACAGAGGAAAAGATGATGGATGGAGTAGATAAGATATATCGAGTTTATACAAGATATGCGATGAGAAATAAACTACCAAAGGAAGTTCATATCAGATTTACCAAAAAATCCATCAAAACACAGATATTGCAAGTGGTAAGAGAGAAAACATTGAAATATAAAGGTAAAGAGATTGTGGTTTTAAAACAAATACCTAGAAGAGTGAGAGAGATGAAAAGAGAATACCGATTTCTGACCAAAATACTATTAGAAAATGAAGTGAACTATAGATGGCTGATACCAGAAGGACTAATCTTTACGTGGCAAGAACAGAGACATAGAATTGATTCGATTGAAAAAGCAGAACTTTTCTATGCAGAATTTTTTGGAAGAAGAAAAGAGGAGGCAGAGAAAGAGGTCTCATTAATTGAGTTTCAGGAGGAACAACTGGAGATTGAAAAAGAGAAAGGAGTTGTAGGTGGACAGGTAGACAGTAAAGAACAACGTGAAGTGAGAACTACGAGAGCTGTTAGACCTAAATATAAAGCATAATCATGGAAGAAAAAAAACTGATTACAATGAATATAAATGGACTTAACTCAGCTATTAAAAGAAGAAAAACCTTTCATAAATTAGAGAAATTAAAATTTGATATAATTTATTTACAAGAAGTTCATATTAAAAAACAACATGAGCAATTGTTAGTACAGCCAAAATTAGGGAAAATATTTACTTCTTTGATTCAATGTAAGAAAAGGGGAGTGGTTCTCCACATTAAAGAGGATATCCCAGCAAAACTGATTTACACGGATGAAGATGGAAGAGTATTAATGGTGGAAATAATGGACAATAATAAAAAAATACTCTTGATTGCAATTTATGCCCCGAATGATAAACAAGAAGAGTTTTATAAAAAACTACATATGGAAATAATTAGATTGGACTATGTTAACATAATTATGATGGGAGACTTTAATGGAATTGTGGACAATAAATTGGACTATATAACAACAACAACAAAACAAAATAGAAAGGTTCTCCCTAAATCTTTTTTTAAAATGACAGATGAATTAACTTTAAAAGATATTTGGAGGGAAAGAAACGTTAAAGCTAAACAATATACTTTTTACTCTAATAGACATTTATCATGGTCCAGATTAGATATGATTTGGATCTCAACAGAATTAATATCCATTATTCAAGAAACAAGCATTGAAATGAGTACTTGGGCAGACCATAGTCCAATGACAATTAAATGGAAGGGACAAAAAAAAAGATCGAGATGGACATTAAACAATACTATTTAAAAGAGAAAGACTTTATACAATGGATGGAGAAGGAATTGGTTTTTTTCTTTAAAGAAAACAAAAAAGAAGATACTTCAATACAGAATGTTTGGGATACAATGAAGGCATATGCTAGAGGTTTGATAATAGATTATACAAGAAAAAAGAATATTAGGAAAAGACAAACCTCCAAGATCCTGGAAGATGAATATAAAAGACTTGAAAAAGAACTACAGAAAATGCCACAGAAAAAAGATATTAAAATGAAACTGGATGTAATTAAGCATAAAATGGAATTAATAGAGAAAGAAGAACTGGCACAGAAAATTAGAAATTCTAAACAGAATTATTTTGAAGATGCAAATAAACCAGGTAGATGGTTAGCATATAAACTGAGAAAGGAGAAGGAATCAAGAAAAATATTGAAACTAATAGATGATCAAGGTCAAGTTTGTTGTGGTAATAAGGAGAAAAAGGAAATTATTCGAGATTTCTATGGACAACTATATAAACAAGAGAATATTGATGAGGAAAAAATTAAACAGTATTTACAGAATGTTAACTTACCGAAGATACCTAAAGAGACTGAAGAAATGTTAGAAAGCAATATAACAATGATGGAA
>BLBF01015002.1:0-11428 GCA_015471245.1 Laticauda colubrina
CAGTCGAGAAGTCGTTGGGCAGGGGTCTGAGTGTTGGAAACGGGCTGTCCGGGGCATACATAAAACCTATATTTATTTACCACTCTATGACTAGGCTCAGTTGGGTGAGAAGGCGAGTTGTAGGCAGTGGAACCTACAAGCATTTCTGCCAAATCAAATTGAAGTGGTGGGTAGAAGTCTTCTATGCGAGAAGAATTGGTTGTAGAGCTTAAATGAATGCCTTGAAAGTCTTTTATAGTCCAAGTAATATTATATTTTCTATGAGGCTTCTGTGGATCGTCATGGACAGTTCTTTTGAAGCGTTGTTTGTTGACAGGATCAGAGTTTGGGTATATAAAAGCATTACAAGTAGGAGAGAGGACTATGGACAAGTTAGTTGTAGAACATTTACAAGATGAGAAGGGAATGCAATTAGTAGAAAAAGGATAATAATTACAATAATGACAATGAAGATTAATTTGGTCATTCATCAAGGATGTTAATTGGGTTGGAGGAACCCGTAATACAAGAGAAGGACATTTAGGTCCCCCTATATCTAGCTTGAATAGAGGAAAAGATTTTAAGGTTCTTTTCCATAGGAAGAGTAAAGAAGGAACAAAAGAGCGAGTGATAGAGTGTTCTGTAAACAAAACAGAAGTGACAGAGTGAAAGCTATGGGTAGCATTTTCATGACATACCCTCATAGAACAAGTATAATAGCCTTCTGTTAATGAAGTGGCTTTAATATGCATAATCTTCTGACAGGAAGCACAGGTTTTGTTGAAGTATGTGTAAATGTAAGGAGATAGATTTAAGGGAAGATTATTATGCCAACAGACAATAGGACAGTCATTATCATAATTAATAAAGCGAAATTCTAATGTGGTCCAATGACAAAGGTATAAGTAGGATATGAATAAGGTAGAAATTGCAAAGAGGATATAGGCAAGAATATCAGGAAGAGTTTAAGATGCAGATGTAGCAGAGGAATTCCCATGATAGGGTCTTACCGCCCGACCAGGGACCCAGCAAGTGGTTTTGTCTGGTAGTAGCCTCGTCCCCAGGTGAGAAGCTCAGCAGGACCCTGCCAGGCGGGATCTGGCAATCTGCGATAATGTACCAGAGGTCTGTTAGGAGGGGGTGAAGGGGAGGAAAAATGACGTGAGGCAGCAGAAGTAGGAGGAATGCCAGTCAGATTAAGAAAATTTAAAGTGTAAAGACAAATGTTAAGAGAATTTTGCAATGCTGGGAGGTTGGGAGGTTTTTCCCGCAGCGAATAGCGATCAAGAGCACGTTTCAGAGATAAGTGAGCTCGTTCCACAATAGCCTGCCCCTGGCTGTTATAGGGAATCCCAAACTTGTGAGTTACATCCCATCTATTACAGAAGTCCTGGAAAGCAGAACTCGTATAGGCAGGTCCATTGTCTGTTTTGATTTCTTTTGGACGTCCCAGTGAGGCAAAGGTACGAATTGAATGATTGATGACATGTTTTACAGCTTCTCCCCTTTGAGGAGTAGCCAGAATAAATCCTGAATATGTATCGATGGAAACGTGCAAATATTTCCAAGGGGCAAAAGGTGGATACTGAGTTACATCCATTTGCCAAATTTCACAAGCTTTCAATCCTCTAGGATTTACTCCTATGGGAATGGAATGTCCTTGCTTACTACATGTGGGGCATTGTTGAATAATGGCAGCAGCTTCTGCCTGAGTTAGAGAAAATTGTTTTTGTAATGCTTTTTTATTTTGGTGAAAATAGTCATGGCTTTGTGCTGCTGTCAGATTACAAATTAATTTACCTGATGCAGCTGCATCTGCCACCTTGTTTCCCTCCTGTAAAATACCAGGAAGAGGTTGGTGGCTCCTGATATGTGCTACAAAGAATGGATGCCTACGACTGTTGATACATTGTTGTATAGGAATCATCAATTTTAACAAAGGAACAGATATGCTAGGAGATAAATAGGCTTGATATATATTTTTCAAAATCTGAGAAACGTACAAGGAATCAACTATTAAATTAAAAGGAGCTTTTTGAAACTGTTGAAATGCAATAAGAGATGCAGCAAGTTCTGCCTGTTGAGCAGAAAATTGCGGAGGGGTAATTTTAGTTTTCCACTCTCCCTCCTGGTTCCATGCACAAGCACCATACACTTTCCCCCCATCTGCATAAATCGTAGGTGCATCTACTAATGGAGATATTGAGAGAGGGGATTGCCATTCAAAAGGGAGAGTTTTAAGAAAAGTGAAACGTGGGTCTGCTGGTAAATGGCAAGAAGTTTGCCCTGGCCATTCTTCTAAAGCGTATTGTAGTTCTTCTGAATTACACCATAGCATTTCCCACGTGGTCAGTGAGCAAGGAGTGAATATTGAAACAGGCTCACATCCCATGAGTTGTTTACATCTTTGTCGACCTTTAAAGATCAACTGGGAATATGCAGAGGCTTTACTGGTGATTGTGGTCCGTGGGGTGTGAGACAAATGAAGCCATTCTAAAATCAGAACCTGTGTTTGATGAGATTGCATTATAACAGCTGTAGGTCTCTGAACAGTATTTAGTAAAGCAATTGATAAAGGGCAATTCTCTATAGCTCGATCCACCCATCGAGTAGCCAGTGAATGAGAAACGTCTTTTAATGCCTGCAACTGCTCTTTATTTAGAATGATAACATCAGAAGGGGCTTTACCTTGTGTGAGAGCATTAAAGAGAGGAGCTAATGTAGCTGTGGTCAAACCCAAATAAGGACGTGCCCAATTTAAAGTTCCTAGGAACTGTTGTAAGATCACAAGTGTAGGTTTTGGGGGAAGTGTTGGGAGGGGAAGGGAAGGAACAGCAGCTGAAGCAAGTAACTTGTGACCTAAATAGGAAAAGGGTGGTTTGGATTGTATTTTTTCTGGGGCTATTGTGAGTCCTGCTTTACCTAGAATGGAGGTCAGGTACGGCAGAGTTTTTAATACCGTGCCCTTTGGGCCAGGTGCAGATACCAATATATCATCCATGTAATGATAGATTAAAAAATGAGGATATTTGTCCCTGTATGGTTGCAAGGCTAAATCCACAAAAAATTGACACATAGTTGGACTGTTTAACATGCCTTGTGGTAAGACTTTCCATTGATATCGTTTGGTAGGTCTCTGATTATTTAAAGTTGGTACTGTAAAAACAAATAATTTTCTATCTGACTGGTGTAATGGAATGGAGAAAAAACAGTCTTTTAAATCAATAATGATAAGGTCATACTCTTGAGGAATTATGTTAGGATTTGGAAGACCACATTGCAGGGGTCCCATTGGAAGGAGGACCGAATTCACAGCCCTTAAATCCTGAAGGAGGCGCCAAGCGCCGTTTTTCTTTTTGATAACAAAAACTGGCGTATTATATGGACTCAATGAAGGTTCTAGATGACCTTTATCTAATTGTTCTTGAACAAGAGAATGTAAGGCTTCAAGCTTTATAGAAGGGAGAGGCCACTGATCAATCCACACAGGGTTATTGTGAGTCAAATGCAAGCGAAGCATGGTTAGTAAAGGGTAAGTTGTGCATTAAATTGTGACATAAGGTCTCTTCCCCACAAGTTAGTATACAGAGGAATTACAGCTGGTTTAATATAAGCAACACATTGAGACTCAGGGGAATGGGCTTTTACCCAGTTTCTGCTAATGCGAGTCTCCTGGAGTCCCCCCACTCCTCTCACCGCTGGTGCCACATCTGCAGGCCAGGTGTTTGGCCACTCAGCGGTTCGGATGACGGAAATATCCGCTCCAGTATCTAAAAGACCAAGAAAGGATCGACCATTCAATAAGAATGTTACCGTAGGTTTTGGTTGACTAATTGGTCTTTCAATTGCATAGAGTTGCTCTTGTTGTTGGTCTAAGAGCACAATCATTTTTGCCACAACATCCCCCTCATTTATAGTAACTTCTGTATTAGCTAGTACAGACAGACAGACATCAGACAATACAGAGGGATCATGCAGAAAAGGAGAGGCAAGAATACCTTGTTCAGCTAAATCCTTTACAGGAAAGACTAGCACTGGAATATTGGGGGGCATATGAAAAGGCTGAACAAGACATACAAAGAGAAAGTCAGTGACACCAGGAAGATAAGTAACAGTTTCATTAGCAACAAGATCGTAAGCGAAGGAAGAAAAGTTGCAATTTTCCGCAGCCTTTGTTGTGGGGCTGGCTGCCTGCCCCGTTTCTAGTTTCCCTGATTCAGAAAGGATTTTTTGATGATTGCAGGGCTATTCTGTTGTTCATTCTTTTGGGCTCTGCACTGATTAGCCCAGTGATAGCCTTTTTGGCACCGAGGGCATGGTGTCTTTGGGCGAGCTACCTGGTTTATTGACATATTAGCTCCCCCGCCTGGGGCTCTGCATTGGCTCTTAAAGTGACCTGGCTTGCCACAATTAAAACAATTGCTCATTTTGCGAGTGTTTTGTTGGGAAATGGGAAGAAGAGAGCTCATGTTCTGCTGCATGCCTTCAGTAATGGCTGTAGCCAGAGTAGACATGGAATGGGATGTGGTTCCTATGATTCGGCAGGCTGTAAGATAATCTGCCAGGGTAACATTTTTCTTATTAATTATTGGTTGCAAAACTTTCTGACAATTAGCGTTTGCGTTTTCATAGGCAAGTTTCAATTGTAATTCATTACAAGCCTCCTCATTATCAATTTGTCTCTCTAAGGCTTCTGTGAGACGGTTTATAAAGGAGGAAAAAGGCTCAGAAGGTCCTTGAATAACTTTAGAGAAAGATTTGGGCACACATCCCGCATTGTCAACTTTTCGAGCAGCGGCCAAAGCACAATCCTGTAGTATAGGGAAAGCAGCTGCGTCTGTGGCAGTCTGCTGGGCAATGGTAAGCATAGTGCCAGTACCATTAAGCATATCTAGAGTGACATTTGCCGGTAAGCCTCTAGCGGCTGCGGCTGCAGTACGCTTATGAAATTCTGACTCCCAGACCAAAAATTGTGAGGCGTGAGGATCATGGCAAATAATGTACGCCAATCAGCATTTATCAAGTCAGCTCCTGGTTGGGCTATTGATCCTAAAAGACCCTGTACATAGCGAGATTGAATACCATTTTCCTTGCAAGCTGCTTTTAAATCCTTAATTATTTTGTACGACATTGGGCTATACAGAGGAGCTGGAGGATTGCCAATTTGTATGATAGGATAAAGGGAGGCAGCTGCAAGGGTGTCCTCATCCATTTCTCCTTCAGAAAAGGCTTGTTGAATGGCTTTTACAACACCCCCCCCCTTTCGGGGTGGTGGTGGAGGACACGAGAGCTCTCCTTTTAAAGAAGTGGATTGGATGGAGGGAGGCTCTCGTAAGGATTTTTGATCATTGGGAGCGGAGGGTTGAAGGACAGGAAAGTTATCATAACTTGGTGGAGGAGATTCTAATACACTTTCTGCTTCTATTTTATAATGGACTTTTAAAGCCTCCATAATTTTCCTCCAAGTGACCAAAATGCCAATAGGTGCACGAGGAGGATTATGGAGATAGTCACCAATTTTTTCCCAAATGGAGATTTTTAAGGACCCTTTCTCTGGATAAGTGGGACAATGTTGCCACACATAAGCCAATAATGTAGCAATAGGTTTAATTTTTACAGGCGAGCCCTTTAAATTAGCAGAATATTTAGAAGAAGCGACTAACTCCCTCAATTCCTTCAGATGCTCTGTCTGTTGTTGAGAAAAGTTTCTGCCCATACTTACGAAAGTCGAGACCGTGTTTCAGATCCGATGATGTGCAATTCGCTTCAGGCCTGGCGAAGCACAGCTCCCATCGAGCGAGTAAGATATGAGCGCGTCGCTGCGTATCCCCCTTAGGGAATCACGTCGGGGTCACCAGAATGCGGTATCTGCTATCCCGCATCAGATGGGCGTCTCATGATAGGGAGCGAAGGAGAAAGAAACGACAGGAGACGAAGTTCCTCGGGATGAGTGCGCCCAGAATGTCTGGGTACACGCTCTTTTATTATGCTCCTTCAAAAGGGGGGGGTCACTATCATTTTTTATTCAGAGTGTTAGGGATAACATTGTTCACCCTAACTGTTTTAGGTGAAATACTAACTATGAATCATAGTTAGTGTATGCAGCTTTAAATGTAAAATAGCAATTGTGGGTGTGGTTATGAAAACCATATAAAAGTAGCAAGGCTACAGCTTGCTCTCGCTCTCTCTGGCTTTGATGATCCCTGATTACTGCTTGGAAGCAAGACTGCATTGCTCGAACGGGAGAGACAACAACGGACTGATTTATGAGAACTGACAATAGGATATTCTACATGGACTTTGCTAACTGAATATCCCTGAATGGACTGACTACATGGTAAATGAATATTGGACTGTTTTTGACTATGCTATAAACTTATACTGGAATAAAATATATTCTTGATTGCACAAGCGTATCTGTTATTTTTACTGTATGTTAATAAGCATACAAGCTTAGCTCACTCATTTATCTGTGTGCCTATCTGACTAACGCTGCACATTCTGTTTAGCTTGTCTACCTAACCCTGGTTGGGGAACCCAGGCTTAACACAGAGCCTAGGTCAAGCCCAGGTCAGACAGGATATGCAAGACTTAGATAAGGCAAAATACCAAGTCAGACAAGATGGCACGATCTACAATTTGATCAAGACATTCCTTACAAAGCTGCATGCCAGTCAATGTAATCACAAAGTGAATGCTTGACTCCTTGTCTCTGTACGTGCCCTGGAAAAGGTCACTGAGGAGACAGAAGTTCAGTGATTACACGTGAATGATACAATGTTGCAAATGCCTGAATGATACATAGTTGTATTGATACACAGTTGCAAACACATAAATGATACATAGTTACAACATCTCCTCTGTTTTTATTTTTTATGACGAATCTTCTTCCTTGTCCAAGAAGACAGGAACCTTTTTTCTAAAATGTTCACCGTCCCAGTCATCTAGGCAGGAGTGCGATCCGTCAGCGTCAGGGTTGTCCAAGGAGCGGTAACTCAGCAATGACATTTTTTCATCCGGTGTTAAGGGCTTAACATGAGCTTGCAATAACACATTAACATTAGCAGTTATGGAGGATAATTGATTTTTCAAAAATTGCAATATTCTATTAAAACAACAAGGTCCTATAATACATATTAATATAATGATTATTAATGGTCCTGCCAATGCAGTTATAAGGGTTGTAAGCCATGGTGAAATAGAAAACAAGCCTTGATACCAATTATACATGTTTAACCTTTCGTTTTCTCTGTCTTTTAAGTGTTTTTCTAATTCTTTCATAGAATCCAACACAATCCCCCTGTTATCAGCATAAAAACAACATTCTTCTTTAAGCGCAGCACACAATCCCCCTTGTTTTAAAAATAACAGATCTAAACCTCTGCGATTCTGCAAGACCACTTCTGAGAGGGAAGTCAAGGAGTTTTGCAAAGCTGTAATTGACTTCTCAATTCGTAACAAATCATCAATGACTGAACCTAGAGCTGTAATTTTTTGTTCAGAGACAGCTAGTCCTGCAATGCCCGTGGCTGCGCCCGTGGTGCCCAGAGCAAGCAGTAAACCTAGAGTGAGAGTACTAATAATTTCTCGCTTTGCTCTGAGGGGGTATTCCATGGGTGCCTGTAGGGATATAAAATCATCAGAGTTATACACGTTAATTTTTGGTACAAGCCATACTTGAATGCAAAATGATTTGGATTTTATAAGTTCATCCCCATAGACACATGCTGTGAGACCGGTGGAACAAGCCCAGACAGAGTTATTGCCAGGGATAAAATACATTCCTTTCAGGCGTGATGTTAAATTTCCTCCTGAAGTGGTGTAGACTGCAGAGTATCCTCCGATGGTGTGGAAGCGGCCAAGGCGGTTCTTAGGAAGATATACATTACAATGATAGCCATTAGAAACATTATGACAATATTGTGAGTAATTGGATGGAATATTTCCTAAGCAACAACCAACCCCAGTGATGGAAGAAACAGTAATAGTGGAGTTCCTCCAACGACAACGTTCGTCTGATGTGGAATTAGCAATGGATTCTTGGGAAGCGATGGCTTCGTAAAAAGGTGGAGAGGCAGAAATACAAAGCCAACATGTGGAGGCAATTGATGAGTTTGAAGAGTTCAGCAAAGCATAGGAAGCTTTGATCATTGGAATCAATGGGTTAACTCCCTGTGTTATGGGTTGCAAGAATGGGGATTTAATAACCTTTTCATGTGGTCCCACCGGGTTAGAGCGAGGGAGTTCAATGTGACGTTGAATGTAAAAAATATTTCCATAATGTTTTTCTGGCCAGACTCCTTTTAGGCGGGCACCCCATTTCAAGCCAGTGTCCCATAGAGTACTTTTCTTGCCTTGGTCTGTGAACCTTATGGTTACCGGGTTGCATTTGGGCAATTTTTTATCACTGCATGGAATGTCCCATGTGGTGCGAGTGACAGTAATGAGATCACCCTTAGTGCCTGGATCCCAATAAATATGTCCAGTTGAAACACATGACCAGGCTTTGCAAAAGTAATCCGATGACCCCCCGCAGTCGAGAAGTCGTTGGGCAGGGGTCTGAGTGTTGGAAACGGGCTGTCCGGGGCATACATAAAACCTATATTTATTTACCACTCTATGACTAGGCTCAGTTGGGTGAGAAGGCGAGTTGTAGGCAGTGGAACCTACAAGCATTTCTGCCAAATCAAATTGAAGTGGTGGGTAGAAGTCTTCTATGCGAGAAGAATTGGTTGTAGAGCTTAAATGAATGCCTTGAAAGTCTTTTATAGTCCAAGTAATATTATATTTTCTATGAGGCTTCTGTGGATCGTCATGGACAGTTCTTTTGAAGCGTTGTTTGTTGACAGGATCAGAGTTTGGGTATATAAAAGCATTACAAGTAGGAGAGAGGACTATGGACAAGTTAGTTGTAGAACATTTACAAGATGAGAAGGGAATGCAATTAGTAGAAAAAGGATAATAATTACAATAATGACAATGAAGATTAATTTGGTCATTCATCAAGGATGTTAATTGGGTTGGAGGAACCCGTAATACAAGAGAAGGACATTTAGGTCCCCCTATATCTAGCTTGAATAGAGGAAAAGATTTTAAGGTTCTTTTCCATAGGAAGAGTAAAGAAGGAACAAAAGAGCGAGTGATAGAGTGTTCTGTAAACAAAACAGAAGTGACAGAGTGAAAGCTATGGGTAGCATTTTCATGACATACCCTCATAGAACAAGTATAATAGCCTTCTGTTAATGAAGTGGCTTTAATATGCATAATCTTCTGACAGGAAGCACAGGTTTTGTTGAAGTATGTGTAAATGTAAGGAGATAGATTTAAGGGAAGATTATTATGCCAACAGACAATAGGACAGTCATTATCATAATTAATAAAGCGAAATTCTAATGTGGTCCAATGACAAAGGTATAAGTAGGATATGAATAAGGTAGAAATTGCAAAGAGGATATAGGCAAGAATATCAGGAAGAGTTTAAGATGCAGATGTAGCAGAGGAATTCCCATGATAGGGTCTTACCGCCCGACCAGGGACCCAGCAAGTGGTTTTGTCTGGTAGTAGCCTCGTCCCCAGGTGAGAAGCTCAGCAGGACCCTGCCAGGCGGGATCTGGCAATCTGCGATAATGTACCAGAGGTCTGTTAGGAGGGGGTGAAGGGGAGGAAAAATGACGTGAGGCAGCAGAAGTAGGAGGAATGCCAGTCAGATTAAGAAAATTTAAAGTGTAAAGACAAATGTTAAGAGAATTTTGCAATGCTGGGAGGTTGGGAGGTTTTTCCCGCAGCGAATAGCGATCAAGAGCACGTTTCAGAGATAAGTGAGCTCGTTCCACAATAGCCTGCCCCTGGCTGTTATAGGGAATCCCAAACTTGTGAGTTACATCCCATCTATTACAGAAGTCCTGGAAAGCAGAACTCGTATAGGCAGGTCCATTGTCTGTTTTGATTTCTTTTGGACGTCCCAGTGAGGCAAAGGTACGAATTGAATGATTGATGACATGTTTTACAGCTTCTCCCCTTTGAGGAGTAGCCAGAATAAATCCTGAATATGTATCGATGGAAACGTGCAAATATTTCCAAGGGGCAAAAGGTGGATACTGAGTTACATCCATTTGCCAAATTTCACAAGCTTTCAATCCTCTAGGATTTACTCCTATGGGAATGGAATGTCCTTGCTTACTACATGTGGGGCATTGTTGAATAATGGCAGCAGCTTCTGCCTGAGTTAGAGAAAATTGTTTTTGTAATGCTTTTTTATTTTGGTGAAAATAGTCATGGCTTTGTGCTGCTGTCAGATTACAAATTAATTTACCTGATGCAGCTGCATCTGCCACCTTGTTTCCCTCCTGTAAAATACCAGGAAGAGGTTGGTGGCTCCTGATATGTGCTACAAAGAATGGATGCCTACGACTGTTGATACATTGTTGTATAGGAATCATCAATTTTAACAAAGGAACAGATATGCTAGGAGATAAATAGGCTTGATATATATTTTTCAAAATCTGAGAAACGTACAAGGAATCAACTATTAAATTAAAAGGAGCTTTTTGAAACTGTTGAAATGCAATAAGAGATGCAGCAAGTTCTGCCTGTTGAGCAGAAAATTGCGGAGGGGTAATTTTAGTTTTCCACTCTCCCTCCTGGTTCCATGCACAAGCACCATACACTTTCCCCCCATCTGCATAAATCGTAGGTGCATCTACTAATGGAGATATTGAGAGAGGGGATTGCCATTCAAAAGGGAGAGTTTTAAGAAAAGTGAAACGTGGGTCTGCTGGTAAATGGCAAGAAGTTTGCCCTGGCCATTCTTCTAAAGCGTATTGTAGTTCTTCTGAATTACACCATAGCATTTCCCACGTGGTCAGTGAGCAAGGAGTGAATATTGAAACAGGCTCACATCCCATGAGTTGTTTACATCTTTGTCGACCTTTAAAGATCAACTGGGAATATGCAGAGGCTTTACTGGTGATTGTGGTCCGTGGGGTGTGAGACAAATGAAGCCATTCTAAAATCAGAACCTGTGTTTGATGAGATTGCATTATAACAGCTGTAGGTCTCTGAACAGTATTTAGTAAAGCAATTGATAAAGGGCAATTCTCTATAGCTCGATCCACCCATCGAGTAGCCAGTGAATGAGAAACGTCTTTTAATGCCTGCAACTGCTCTTTATTTAGAATGATAACATCAGAAGGGGCTTTACCTTGTGTGAGAGCATTAAAGAGAGGAGCTAATGTAGCTGTGGTCAAACCCAAATAAGGACGTGCCCAATTTAAAGTTCCTAGGAACTGTTGTAAGATCACAAGTGTAGGTTTTGGGGGAAGTGTTGGGAGGGGAAGGGAAGGAACAGCAGCTGAAGCAAGTAACTTGTGACCTAAATAGGAAAAGGGTGGTTTGGATTGTATTTTTTCTGGGGCTATTGTGAGTCCTGCTTTACCTAGAATGGAGGTCA
>BLBF01015005.1:0-26289 GCA_015471245.1 Laticauda colubrina
CATTTTCTGTCTCACAGAGAATAGAAAGCTGTCCTTAGTATTTTTAGAACAACCTTCTCTTTGTGATAGAGCTGAAAGAGTGGCTGAACCTCTGCCTCAGGTAAGAGGAGAAATATTGGAAAGGTCTATGAAACTTGGAATGGTTTCATTTTATTCTGTATATTTATCATTGTACGTATAATATTGCTGTATCCAAACAAGACAAATTTTCGATCAGATCATTGAAAATTCACACTCGGCATAACCTACCAGTCTCTTCTGATAAGCTTTTTCCACCCTCCTGGTCCAGGCTCAGATTTCATTGACCAGATATTGTCTTGACCTGAGATCTTCCTCCTGTCTCCCAGGGTCATTCTCACAACCATTACAAGCTCTATCAACACTTCAAAGATAGATGGAGATCCCCTGTATTTCTTCTGCCCACTCTGCACCCAAGAATTGGTGCCAATATAGGTAATGGGTTTAATACCCACTATTATTGACCAAGAGAATTATTTTAATTGGTTTCACTGAAAGGCATCACAATCCTCCCAGTGTGATGAAATATGCTTCAGTTGTGCCATCAGCCATGGTGTGATCTCCTTCTGAATTCTGCAGAGGATGCCCATTTTGTTCATAGGATCTCTCTGCTTGGAATTGGTGAAAGAAAACTCTCACATTATTCTTGGGATTATCTGTTAATAGGGAAACTTGTTTCCTTGTTCAGGGTGGTGTGTCCTTTGAGGAAGTGTCCGTGCATTTCTCTGAGGAGGAGTGGTCTCAACTGGATCCTGCCCAAAAAGCTCTCCATGGGGAAGTCATGTTGGAGAATTCCAGAAATCTGGCCTCTCTCGGTAAGAACCTCTGTGCTCAGAAATGTAGAGAAAGCATGGGTGGGTGGAGGGCTTAGATACTTCTGATAAGAAAGATCCCTTTTTTATTTATATCCTGCCTTTATTATTTTTTGCAAATAATTCAAGGCAGTGGACACAACCAGTACTCCTTCCTCTTCCCATTTCACCCCAACAAAAACACTATGATAAGGGTTGGGCTGAGAGAGACTGGCCCCAAATCACCCAGCCAGTATTCATGCTTAAGGCCGAACTAGTACCGGTAGTCTTCGAGTTATGAACATGATTGAGCCCAAAATGAATGTTGCTAAGCAAGAAATTTGTTAAGCAATTTTTGTCCCGTTTTACCACTGTTGTTCTTTGTTTCCACTATTCATAAGTGAATCACTGCAATTATTTTAGTAACATGGTTGTTAAGTGAATCTGGCTTCTCCATTGACGTTGCTTGTCAGAAGGTCATAAAAGGGATCACACTGCAACCGTCATGAATATGAATCAATTGTCAAGCATCTAGTATAAATCACATGACCTCAGGGATGCCCCAATGGTCATAAGTGTGGAAAATGGTCTTAAGTCACTTTTTTCAGTGCCGTTGCAACTTTGAACAATTACTGAATGAAATATTGTACATTGAAGACTATCTATACTCACAGTCTACCAGTTTCTAGTCTGGTGCCTTAACCATTGTACCAAACTGTCTGAGATGTGCCTACTTGTGTTCTGGGGGTAGGGAGGTATTGCCATCCAGAAAGTTAAATATTATTTTGGATAAAAAAAATCACCTTTTATTTATATCCAGTGGACACACCTAGTTCTCCTTCCTCTTTTTATTTCCCCCCTAGCCACCACACTGTGGCATGATTTGGGCTGCAGAGAGACTGACCCAAAGTCACCCAACCAGAATTCATGCTTAAGACGGAACTAGAATTCACAGTCTCCCAGTTTCTAGTCTGGTGCCTTAACCATTGGACTAAACTGACTGAGATGTGTCCTGAGTTTGGCATTATTCTAAGCTGAGGGTGGGAAGCTATTGCCGTCCAGAAATTTTATTGACTTTCAAACATTCTGCTCTGTAGATAGATGGAGACTTTTGATTGAAGTTGGGGAGCTGGTGGCTATATTGCTGCCTCAGCATTGTACAATGTTCAATGCCCTTTGGGAATTTGTGGCCCCATGGAATTGTCCTGGGTCACCAAGCGGCTCACACCCACTAGCACTCAAAATTAGATCAGGCATTTGTCTTAGTTTTGTTGGGATGTCATCCAATTCTGATACATGAGAATTGGTGGGAGCCCACTTGGAAATCTGTCTTTGGAAAAACCATGGTTTGGAATCTTTATGTTTGGAAAAAAGCAGCCAAAATATAATGATGATTTGTTTGCTAAATTTCAGAAGAAAAGGTTTGATCATTCTCCTAGTTTGCTACATTTTACATTTTTTTCTTTCAAGGCTATAGTGAGCAAGTGAAAAAGAATTGTAAGAAACAATGTCAACTGGTAGATCCAAAAGAGAAAAACAAGAAGTTTGCAAGTGAGATGCAAACAAAGATTGATGAAAGAAACCGATCACAAAGTGAAATTAAAAAAATCTTTCCTTCTGCCAATTGTCTTCTTAGCCATACAAACATGGATACAGGAGAAAGATCATTTCAATGCATGGATTATGAAAAGAGCTTTAATAAATCTGAGCATCTCATTCCCCATAAAGAGACACATTCAGAAGACAAACAATATACCTGCATGGAATTCGGAAAGACCTTCTGTTATTATGACTCTTTTACACTCCATCAAAGGAATCACATAGAACGACCTTATAAGTGCATGGATTGTGGAAAGGCGTTTAATTGTAGCAGTCGTCTTAATGTGCACAAGAGGATACACACAGGAGAAAGACCTTATAAATGCATGGAGTGTGGAAAGGCCTTTCATTGTAGCAGTAGTCTTAATGCCCACAAGAGGATCCACACAGGAGAGAAGCCTTATGAATGCACGGAGTGTGGAAAGGCCTTTCATTGTAGAAGAAATCTGAATTCCCACAAGAGGATCCATTCTGAAGAGAAGCCATATCAATGTATTGAATGTGGAAAGAGTTTTAAGTGGAATTGTGCTCTCACCTCCCATAAAAGGATCCACACAGGAGAGAAGCCATATAAATGTATGGAATGTGGAAAGGGCTTTAGGAAGAATTGTGATCTTACTTCCCATAAAAGGATCCACACAGGAGAAAAGCCATATAAATGTATGGAATGTGGAAAATGCTTTAAGAACCATGGTGATCTGGCTTACCATAAAAGAAGCCATACAGGGGATAAACCATATGAATGCATGGAGTGTGGAAAGACTTTTACTCGAAACACTAGTCTCAAAAACCACAAGTTGATCCACACAGGAGAGAAGCCATATCAGTGTATTCAATGTGGAAAAAGCTTTAGGAAGAATTGTCGTCTTATGTCCCATAAAATGACCCATATAGGAGAGAAAGCATAGAAATGCATGGAGTGTGGAGAGAGCTTTTCAAGAAGATACACTCTTTCTCGCCATAGAAAGATCCACAAATAAGAGAAGCCATATCAATACAGGTGATGAAAATAACTGAATTCAGATATACTGTGTGAGATGATGACAAGGTATTTACCAATAGAAATGAGAAAGTAGTTTTCAGTCTAAAACCAGTTGTGTCACTGGTTCCTCCCCATAAATCTGAACATATATATATTCTATGGAAGAAGGCTCAGATGAAGAGCTTTGAAAAGGAGCCACAACTGAGGGAAGTCCTACATATGCAGAAGTTTTTCTCCAATGAAGGTGCCAAATTCCTTTTTTCCTGTAGTGTGACAAAGGAGTGACAAAGGAGGAGTGTAGGAGTTACAAAGTCTCAAGCAAAAGCTAAATTTGTGGTATATTTTTGGTACATGTACCTGTAGCCTTAGATTAAATTAAAGAAATACAGTTGGTGTGATTATTTAACAGGTGGTCAATATATTCCAAAGGAAAAGGGGAATTCAACGTATTCTGCCATCAGAAGCTTTCAAACATCAACTGAGGAAAGGGACTTTTGAAAACTGGAGCTTGAAATAAAGTAAGGACAATCACTGCAAGAATTGGGGGTAGAGATCTGCCACATTAGGATGTGCTGCAATTCACTACTTTGGGTTTGGGAATCTCACTCCAGCTTGAAAACATTTACTCCAAAGAGAGCTCAGCAATATGCTGTCAGATCTCTGAGGTAGCCAGACAGGAATCATGGCCAGATAGGCTAACTGTTTTGTAATGCTATTTTCCTATTACTATTCATACTGTGTTGTAAGGCTGTATGAATAGAATTGTGCAAGTCTGAAAGTACAAATCTGCCATTGCTTAAAGTTGCTTCTAACTAACTGTGAGATGTAGCTCATATGCACTGAATAAATAATAACAGTCTGATACATCAATGGACATTGCTTTTAAGATTCCTTTCCTGCCTGTTATGCAGCTGCATACTCCTCCACCTTTTAATTGATATTTCTCTGAGTAGCATCCTTTTCCCTTCTCCCTCAAAGTGATTTCCACAAATCTTTACAATTTGGTAGTGCTGTGGAAATATCTATTCCTTTAAATCTACTAGCTGTGTCCAAAGCTAGTAACTGTCAAGGAAGGTTCTTTTAGAGGAAAATGACTGACTGACCAAGCATTCAAGAAGAAGCTAGATGAGTGATAGACAGATTTTATAGAACTACACGACATACAGAATACATATGGAAGAATATTTGTAGCTGAGGGTTGAGATGAAGGGTCCCTGGTGCTCTCTGAGCTTGGTTGTTTTGCAGACATTTCATTAGCCAAACTAGGTGACATCATCAGTGCTAGTTAGGAGTGGGGTTTGCTTTCAGTTTATATTTTAGTGGCTTGCCCTGTCACTTTTAGGGTTGGTGGTGATAAAAGGTTCTTTGGTTGGGCTGCTTAATGTTAGCTTGCTTGGCAGTTCCTTGTTTGGGGAATTTACTTGATTGTTGATATGGGCTAAACGTGGAATTAATCCGTTGTGGCTAGGTGCTGATTATTGATGAAGTGTTTTGGTCCTTTTGTTTTCTGCTTGGCTTATTGATTGACTCTTTTGCATAGAGCGTAGATATTGTTTATATCCACTATATTTTTCTACTGATGGCTAATTTCTTAGAGGGCCAGTCTCATAGAGATTCCCTTGTGTTTTTAGACTTGCTTTGGTCTAGGATGGTCACATTTCCCAGTTGAAACTATTGTTAAGTCTATCCACATATAAACTTAAAGAGTTTTCCTGATGTTTTCTGATTGCTAGTTGATGTTCATGGATGCATGCTGCCTGTACTACATAGTGGCTGTTTCAATAATTACACTGTACATTGTAGATGATTGTTTCTTTGGAGGCATCCTGAACCTGGGCCTCAGATTTGAATCCTGGCTGGCACATGCCTTTTAACACATATGGAGAGGGTGGGGTCAGGATGTGGCAGAGGTGGGATCAATCAACCACCTCCACTGTGTTGCTCCCCCATTGGGGCTCCAATTCAATTGGCAGAGCCAAATCTTTAGGCCCTTATGAGAGGTCAGGTGGGTTGGGGCTGATGTCACATGGACAGGGTGGGGGGCAGTTCCAGAGGACAGGAACAACATCAAAGAAGGGTATCCTGGACCCCACCAGCCAGAATTATGGAGCCAATGGGTTATGCATCATACCTCTCTTGTCAGCAGATGGAAATTGTAGTGATTTTAATGCAGCTGTCAGTAAGATTTTAAGTATTGGGAGGTTTAAAAAAAAATTAAGAAATGCATCCCTGCCTGGTGTCTCCCCCCCCCCCCCCAATTTAAGGATAGAGAAGGACATGGCAAGTCATGACTTGAATGCACATTCTAAATACAGACCTTCTTACAACATTGCAGTTTGGGGAGAAAATGCCTTAGAGGCAACCTTTTGAAAGATGTCCAGCCCATCCCTCTGAACCCAGCACCTTCCCAATTGTTCAGCTCTTTATGAGGATGTAGAGATTTAATGTAAATGTAAGGATGTGGCTTTTTCAAAGGAAAACACCAGGGACTGATCGTCTTCTGGGCTATTGTGCTTATCCAACTCCTTTGTGATATTTCAGGTTGGCCCCATTCCACTGTTGGTGGCCACCATTTTAGATCATTTATATATCCTAATAGAGTTAATCTTATTGGGTTACACACAGTGGTGGGATTCAAAAAATGTTACTACCGGTTCTGTGGGTGTGGCTTGGTGAGCATGGCATGGGTTGTTGGGCATGGCAGGGGAAGGTTACTGCAAAATCCAACTCCCTCCCCAACTCACTATCCTGCTTTCCAGCTCCATTCTCCTGTGTAGGGCAACAAAAGAAGACCCAGATAATCAGCTGGGATGCGGGAGGCAGAGAATAGATGGGGGCAGGGCCAATCAGAGGTGGTATTTGCCGGTTCTCCAATGTACTCAAAATTTCAGCTACCGGTTCTCCAGAACTGATCAGAACCTGCTGAATACCACCTCTGGTTACACAGCACATTGTATTTTGCCCTCCAAAATCTTGCAGTGGGGACATTTAGTCAAAATCTCTCGAAAGCTAGGATTGAATCAACATGAGTGTCAGTGAAGTTGCCTCCCTGGTCCTTCAGTCTACCAGCGGAGCTCTGGAAGGGCACAAAGTATGAGGAATAACATCTCATTAACTCTTGTGAGGCTGCAGTTGCCAGACTGAGATGGTCGGCAAGCGATAAAGCCATGCTGACCAAGAGCTGCCCATACCTGTTGTTTCTCTGGTGTAATGGTTATCCCATTTGCCTCACACACAAAAGGTTCAAAACCAGTCAGAAAACCTATTTTTCTCTGCATCGGAGCCACTCCTTGCTCAAAGAAAAGGCAGGTAAAGTCTGCATCATTGAGACAAGCATTCTATTTTCTATTTGATTGGGGAGGGAATGAAGAGAGGCTGATTTCAAGCCACCAGTCAAGGAAGGCTGGTCAACCCAAGTGAGCAGAGTGAAAGATTAAAGCCTGCCTGAGTTTCAACTCCCAGAATCCTGACCATGAGGGAGGAGGGAGGTGGGAGGAGGGAGGGTTTTCCACCCATAGCCTGTCAGAATCACTTTAAGCACTGGAGGAGGTGGGAGGAGGAGATCTCTGGAACAACTTGCCTTCAGAAGCTGTGACTGCTCCAACACTGGAAGTTTTAGAAAAGATGTTGGGTAAACATTTGTCTGAAATGGTTTAGGTTTCCTGCCTAGGCAGGGGGTTGGACTAGAAGACCTCAAAGATCCCTTCCAACTCTGTTATTCTATTCCCATTCTATTCCTGTCCTATCCTATAATATCCTATCCTATTCTATTCCTGAGGTGCATCCGGAACAACTCAGGATTTTGCTAATTTCTGAGAGTGATCTTCAGGAAAATTAGCTTCAACAAAAAGATATCCAGAATGTTCGCAAATCACACCCACTTCCCAGACATGAAGAAAAGGAAGATCTGGAATGACGGCCACCTCTTTGGAAAGGCAAAAGCTGCAGAGAGACGCTTTCCTTCCAATCCCATGCCCATCATCCCTGCTCGCGGTGGAACCTGCTCTGGTCGTCTTGCGCCTCGGCCGGATCCCCTGGCAAAGCGCGCAGAGTCCACCAGGGGTCTCCCTCGTCAGCGCTTGGAAGGGCAGCTCCCTTACGGAGGGAACCGAGCATGCGCCGTGGCTCTTTCGCGGACTCAAATTTTTCCGGGAAAAGGCTGGCAGCGTGTTGAACTAGGAGGCCGAGAGGCTGTAAGGAATTCTCCCACGGGTGGAGATCCAGGCGTGAGTTGGGGCTCTTTTCTCAGACGCTGGAGGCGAGCCTGGGGCGTGCAAAAAGCTTCGTCAGTTTCCAAGTCGCGGGAAGGGGCGGATGGGGTGGGTGGATTCGAGGTCCTCTATTCCCCTGCCGTCCCCTGGAAGAAAGGGACATGCAGGGCAGCTCCGCACCTGCCGGGGTTTCTCCAGGAAGAAAATCAGGGTCTCCAGAAAGAGGGGATCCATTTACCCTCCGTTCCCTCCGGCAAACCTCTGCATGCGGGGAGAGGGAGAGGTTGCCTTTCCAAAACACACCGAATGTCTGGATTCCTGGACAATTCCCTGCGCATTTCCTGGCCCCCTTTTCCAGAAGGGGTTTCCTTCGCCTCCCCTTTCCTGGGCCGCGAGAAGCGACCGGCCGAAGTTCCTCCGGTTAGCTTTGCATGCAAGGCTGCAGTTCCGCGTGTCAGGAGTTGAGTGCAGGGCGTGTAAGGACTGGAAGTCGGTTTCCTCCTTTCCCCACCATCTCTTTGGTGGCTCCGCCGGCAAGGAAACAAAGAACCTGTTTCAAGAATGTCTGTACATTGGATGGTGGCTTCTTAATTGTGGCTTCTGGATTTCACTTACAGGTTTGGGCCAGGAGGTTCATGGGGTCTGCTGCCCTCAGTTTCGGTCCATTTTGGTGCTAGATTAGAGACCAGAGAGAAGATGGAGGGACAAGGCTGTTGCACTGCTCAGCCTTGGAGCTATTGGAAGAATGGGGCAAGCCCTGGGCAGAAGAGCCAAGAAGAGGAAGTCAGCAGTTCAGACTTCAGAAAATTGCAATTCCAGGAGGGGAAGTGTCCCCGAGATGTCTGCAGTGAACTTCACCGTCTTTGCCGTCAGTGGCTGCAGCCAGAAAGACACACCAAGGCTCAGATGCTGGACTTGGTGCTCCTGGAGCAGTTCCTGGCTGTCCTTCCCCGAGAGATGGAGAAATGGGTGCGGGAGTGTGGAACGGAGACCAGTTCCCAGGCGGTGGCCCTGGCTGAAGGCTTCTTGCTGACTCAGGAGTCTGAGAAGATGCAAGAAGAGTTGCAGGTATGTGAATGTAATCATGGCAGCTCTAAAGAGAATCTTTCTGAATTTTTTGATGTCTCTCTTGGCAGACTTTTCTGGGATTATAACTACTAACATCATTGGTTCTATTTTTCTTTTCATTAAATTTGGACCAATTTTTCTGTTTTTGCATTCCAGCTTAACCAATGGACTTTGGTGTCTGTAAGGCTGAGTGTGCAATATTGATAATTCATTTCTATCTCTCTTCTCTTCCTTTCTTTCTCGTGCCACATCTTGTCCACAAGTCCTTGCAAGCTGTCACCGAGTATCCCCAGGGGTGGAAAGATTCATCAAAATCCTCTCAAGAGCTACTATTCAGGGAGATCTCCCAGGAAGGTCAAAGTCAGGACATTGCACCAGGTAACAGAAGCTCTTTCCATGGGATGTGAAGGTATCCATCCATCGGACAGTTTTGTTTTGTTCATCTTGAGTGGCTCCCCCCCCCCCTTTTAACAGTCTGCTTCTACCATTTTCTGTCTCACAGAGAATAGAAAGCTGTCCTTAGTATTTTTAGAACGACCTTCTCTTTGTGATAGAGCTGAAAGAGTGGCTGAACCTCTGCCTCAGGTAAGAGGAGAAATATTGGAGAGGTCCATGAAATTTGGAATGGTTTCATTTTATTCTGTATATTTATCATTGTACGTATAATATTGCTGTATCCAAACAAGACAAATTTTCGATCAGATCATTGAAAATTCACACTCGGCATAACCTACCAATCTCTTCTGATAAGCTTTCTCCCCCCTCCTGGTTTAGGCTCAGATTTTATTGGCCAGATGTTGTCTTAACCTGAGATCTTCCTCCTGTCTCCTAGGGTCATTCTCACTACCATTGCAAGCTCTTCCAACACTTCCATGAAGGTGTGGAATAGGGGAAAGGTTTGATCTCTCACTGGATGAAGCAGGCCACTGGCAAAAATATCCAATGGATTGTCTCTGTGTTTTCTTCTGCTGACTCTAAGAAGAATTGGAGCCAGTGATAAGTTGTGGATTTAATACCCAACTATCAATTGTCCAAGAAAACTATTTTAATTGATTTCACTGAAAGGCATCACAATCCTCCCAGTGTGATGAAATGTGCTTCAGTTGTACCATCAGCTAATAGTGGTGTAACTTCCTTCTGAATTCTGCAGAGGATGCCCATTTTGTTCATGGGATCACTCTTCTTGAATTGGTGAAAGAAAACTCTCACATTATTCTTGGGATTATCTGTAAAAAGGGAAACTTGTTTCCTTGTTCAGGGTGGTGTGTCCTTTGAGGAAGTGTCCGTGCATTTCTCTGAGGAGGAGTGGTCTCAACTGGATCCTGCCCAAAAAGCTCTCCATGGGGAAGTCATGTTGGAGAATTCCAGAAATCTGGCCTCTCTCGGTAAGAACCTCTGTGCTCAGAAATGTAGAGAAAGCATGGGTGGGTGGAGGGCTTAGATACTTCTGATAAGAAAGATCACTTTTTTATTTATATCCTGCCTTTATTATTTTTTGCAAATAATTCAAGGCAGTGGACACAACCAGTACGCCTTCTTCCCATTTCCCCCCAACAAAAACACTATGATAAGGGTTGGGCTGAGAGAGACTGGCCCAAAATCACCCAGCCAGTAGTATTCATTCTTAAGGCAGAACTAGAACAGATAGTCTTCGAGTTATGAGCACAATTGAGCCCAAAATGAATGTTGTTAAGTGAGACATTTGTTAAGCGAGTTTTGCCCCATTTTGCGACCTTTCTTGCCACCATTATAAAGTGAATCACTGCAGTTAAGTTAGTAACACAGTTGTTAAGTGAATCTGGCTTCTCCCTTGACTTTGCTTGTCAGAATGTCATAAAAAATCATACGACCCCAGGACACTGCAACCGTCATATATATGAACCAGTTGTCAAGCATCTGAATGTAAATCACATGACCACAGGGATGCCCCAATGGTCATAAGTGTGGAAAATGGTCTTAAGTCACTTTTTTCAGTGCTGTTACAACTTTGAACAATTACTGAACGAACTGTTGTACGTTGAAGACTACCTATACTCACAGTCTACCAGTTTCTAGTCTGGTGCCTTAACCATTGGACCAAACTGACTGAAATGTGCCCACCTGTGTTCCGGGGGTGGGGAGGTATTGCCATCCAGAAAGTTAGATGTTATTTCTGATTTTAAAAAAATCACTTTTATTTCTATCCAGTGGACACACCTGGTACTCCTTCCTCTTTTTATTTCCCCCCTAACAACCTCACTGTGGCATGATTTGGGCTGAAAAGAGACTGACTCAAAGTCACCCAACCAGAATTCATGCTTAAGACAGAACTAGAACTGAAGAGACTCCCAGTTTCTAGCTTGGTGCCTTAACCATTGTATCAAACTGACTGAGATGTGCCCACTTTTGTCCTGAGTTTGGCATTATTCTAAGCTGAGAGTGGGAAGCTATTGCCATCCAGAAATTTTATTGACTTTCAAATATTCTGCTCTGCAGATAGATGGATACTTTTCATTAAAGTTGGGAGCTGGTGGGTATGTTGCTGTTCCTGCACTGTACAGTGTCCAAAGCCCTTTGGGAGTTTGTTGCCCCATGGAATTGTCCTGGGTCGCCAAGCGGCTCACACCCACTGGTGCTCAAAAATGAGATCAGGTATTTGTCTTAGTTTTGTTGGGATGCCATCCAATTCTGATAGATGAGAATTGGTGGGAGCCCACTTGGAAATCTGTCTTTGGAGAAACCATGGTTTGGAATCTTCATGGTTGCAACAAAACAGCCAGAATATATTGTTGATTCTTTTGCTAAATTTCAGAAGAAAAGGTTTGATCATTCTCCTAATTTGCTACATTATACATTTTTCTCTTTCAAGGCTATAATGAGCATGGGAATAAGAACTGTATGGAACAATGTCAACCAGTCAATCCAAACAAGCAAAACAGGAATTTTGCAGATCAGATGCAAACAAAGATTGATGAAACAAACCAATCCCAAAGTGAAGTTGAAAAAAGCTTTCATTCTGACTATCGTCTTCTTAGCCATACAATCATCAATACGAGAGAAATACCATATCACTGCATGGATTATGAAAAGAACTTTAATAAACACGAGCATTTCATTCCCCATAAAGAGACACATTCAGAAGACAAACATTATACCTGCATGGAATTTGGAAAGACCTTCTGTTATTATGACTCTTTTACACTCCATCAAAGGAATCACATAGAACGACCTTATAAGTGCATGGATTGTGGAAAGGTGTTTAATTGTAGCAGTCGTCTTAATGTGCACAAGAGGATACACACAGGAGAAAGACCTTATAAATGCATGGAATGTGGAATGGCGTTTACTAATCATGGTTATCTTAATATCCACAAGAGGGTCCACACAGGAGAGAAGCCATATAAGTGCATGGAGTGTGGAAAGGCCTTTAATAGTAGCAGTAACCTTAATTCCCATCGGGTGGTTCACACTGGAGAGAAGCCTTATCAATGCATGGAGTGTGGAAAGAGCTTTAGTCAAAGAAGTAGTCTTAATTCTCACAAGAGTATCCACACAGGAGAGAAGCTTTATCAATGCATGGAGTGTGGGAAGGCCTTTACTCATAACAATCGTCTTATTACCCACAAGAGGATCCACACAGGAGAAAGACCTTATAAGTGCATGGAATGTGGAAAGGCCTTTTTTCATAGCAGTTCTCTTAGTTCCCACAAGAATGTCCACACAGGAGAGAAGAATTATCAATGCATGGAGTGTGGAAAGACTTTTACTCATAACAGTTATCTTAATACCCACAAGAGGGTCCACACAGGAGAAAGACCTTATAAATGCATGGAGTGTGGAAAGACCTTTACTCGTAGCAGTCGTCTTAATTCCCATAAAAGAACCCACACAGAAGAGATATCCATGTCTTGAATGTGCAAAGAATTTTATGTGGTATTGTGGTCTCATCTCCCATAAAAGGATCCACAGAGGAGAGAAGCCAAATAAATGCATGAAATGTGGAAAGGGCTTTAAGAAGAATTGTGATCTTACTTCCCATAAAAGGATCCACACAGGAAAAAAGTCATATAAATGTATGGAATGTGGAAAATGCTTTAAGAAGCATGGTGATCTGGCTTTCCATAAAAGAAGCCATACAGGGGATAAACCATATGAATGCATGGAGTGTGGAAAGAGCTTTCCAAGAAGGTACACTCTTACTTTCCATAGAAATATCCACGAATAAAGTTAGGACAATCACTTCAGGAATTGTTGGTAGAGATCTGCCACACTGGGATGTGCTGCAATTCACTAAGGAATTACTACTACCTTGGGTTTGGGAATCTCACACCATCTTGAAATTATTTACTCAAAAGAAAGCTCCTCAATATGCTGTCAGATCTCTGAGGTAAGACAGACAGGAATCATGGCCAGACAGGCTAACTCTATTATAAGGCTATTTGTCCTACTAATGTTCATACTCTATTGTAAGGCTTTATGAATAGAATTGTGCAAGTCTGAAAGTACAGATCTGCTATTGCTTAAAGTTGCTTCTAACTTTGAGATGGAGGGCATATGCACTGAACAAATAACTAATAAATAAGAATCTGATATATCAATGGACATTGTTTTTAAGATTCCTTTCCTGCCAGTTATGCAGCTGCATACTTCTCCACCTTTTAATTCATATTTTCCTGAGTAGCATGTTCCCTTTTCTCTCAAAGTGATTCCCACAAACCTTTACAAGTTGCTAGTGCTGTGGAAAGATCCATACATTTAAATTTATTAGCTGTGTCCAAAGGCAGTAACTGTCAAGGAGGTTCTTGAGAGGAAAATGATTCACTGGCCAAGCATTCAAGAAGAAGTGAGATGAATCATACACAGATCTTATAGAACTACATGACATACTGAATACATATGGGAGAATATTTATAGCTCAGTGAGATGAGGGGTCCTTGGTGCAGACATTTCGTTAGCCAAAACTAGGTGATATCATCAGTGCTAGTAATAGTTGCTTTTGTTCTCCATTTTATATTTTAGTGGCTTGCACTTTCACGTTTGGTGGGATTGATCTTAAGGCGAGGTCCCACTGGCCGACGGATGCAAAATGTATGCAAAAAGGACACAGTGAACGAGCAAAATTTCGGGGGTGCTCCATTCATTGTCATCCGCTCCAAAAAGTGGCAAAAATTTGCATAAAAAGAATGGAAAAGAAAGGAGAAGAACGGATGTGGGTAGTATGTAGTGGGGATGTTAAACAGATGTTCATAGGAAGCCTAGAGGATGTATATAGGATGCAAACCATTCACTGCTCATCCTTTCTATTTCCGTGCTACTAACGCTGTGTAGATGTTCCGTGTACCTTTTGTTTCCTCCCTCTTTCCGTTTTCAGCTGCAGCGGATGTGAGTTGAGGGGATGCCCAGAGGATGCAGAGAGGATACAGCGGATGTTTAACAGATGATAAAGGGACATAGAACATTTGTTGCTCGTATGTCGCGGATTTACATCATACACGGCGGAAAGTTCATCCGTTCACAAAGTTTTGTGCAGTTCAAAACTTCTTGAGTGGATGAAATCTCAGTGGACGGATGCTCAAATGATAGAGCGTATGAAACACGTATGCAATGAGTACACAACAGATGCATAGTGTTTTCCAACGTTTTTTAACGTTTTACATCCTCTTTGTATCCGTTGGTGCAGTGAGACAGGGGCTTTAGGAAGTTCTTTGGTTGGGCTGCTTAATGTTAGCTTCCTTGGCAGTTCCTTGTTTAGGGAAGTTACTTCTTGATTGTTGATTTGGAGTTAATCTGTGGTCATCTAGGTGGTGATTGCTGGTGAGGAAGTATTTTGGTTCTTTTGTTTTCTTCTTGGCTTGTTGATTGACTCTTTTGCAAAGAGTGTAGATATTGTTTATATCTACTGTATGTGTCTACTTATGGTTTGTTAGAGTGACAGTCTTCTAGAGATTCCCGAGCCTAGTGTTTTTGGACTTGGCTTGGTCCAGGGTGATCAGAGTTTCACAGTTCAAATTATGGTTAAGTCTATCCACATGTTGTAAGATTAAAGAGTTTTCATCATGTGTTCTGACTGGGAGTTGGTGTTTATGGATGTGCTCTGCCTGTTTGTCCTACATAGTGGCTGTTGCAGTCATTACAGTGTATGTCACTGATTCCTCACCATAAGCTTGTATGTATACTGTATGGAAGAAGCTTCAGATGAAGCATTCTGAAAAGAAGCCACAACTGTGGGAAGTCCTGCGGGAAACCCACATGCAAAAAATTTTCTCTAGATGCCAAATTCTGTTTCCCAGACAAAAACTAAAATGGGTTTTTTGAGGGGTACATTTACCTGTAGCCTTAATTTAAATTTAAAAAGTACAGCTGATATGATTTCTTTCCAGTTATATAGTTAATGAATTTGCCTCCAACTCTGAGATGGGCAGTATACAGTATACACTTAATACATAATAACAGCCTGATACATTGGGACACATTGTTTTTAAGTTTCTTTTTGGACTATTATGCAGCTGCAGACTGCTTCTCCTTTTAGCACATAGTTCTTTAGGCAGCATGTATTTTCCTTTCCCTTTGAGAGTTCCTCACAAATCAAGTTCTTGTAGTGTGGAAATAACTTCATATTTAAACCTTCCTTCTTGTGTCCGGAAGTCAGTAACTATCAAGAGAAAATTGATTTATCTCGCCAAACATTCAAGAAGAACCTAAATAAATCATAAACAGGTTTTATAGGATCACGTGACATGTATGATACATATGGAACAGCGTTACATGGATAATAAAATAGCCATGAAAGGACAATGCCTGTCAAAATTGTCAAAGGCCTTCTCTGGAAATATCATTCCTCCTTGTTTTTCATTATATTGTTTCAAAGACTCCAAAATAGTGAATATAATTATCACATTATTATTCAACTATCGTTTAGGCAAAAAAACAACAATACAACTTTATCAGAGGTTATCTGATACCTCTTGCTATTTCCTCAATATTTCTGTTCTGTTCTGAGAAGATAGGCACATTACTACATCATGAGGTATTCTGGGCCTACCTTCTTTTCTGGCTGTTTTGTCAGGGAACTGGGCAGCCGGCATCCAGATGAAGTCAGAACCTCTAAAATAGTTTTATATAAATAAGTGCATTTAACATCTACTCTAGATATACATCAAATAAGAAAGGCATACCACTACATCATGAGATAAATCATCAGGTAAATCTCAGAACAGCATACAGAGCCCACAGAAGAATAAAAGGCGGGAAAAAAGGGAAACTCCCCCTTTACAGCTAGCAATCAATCATAATGTAGATTGCCTCATGCAGGAGCTCCACACTGTTCAATGACAACTATGTTTTGTGTCATTATAAAATTTATTGGTCCAGCTATTAAATATCTTGAACCACACCACCCCCTTGCAATTTCTAGCTGGATAGCATTGAAACCAAGTTCTTTCACAAGATGTTTGTGTCTTTGTATATCCAATGGCTATGTCATGACAGCTAAATTAATTTCTGATGGACAATAAATTAGACCTATTACATTTTCTTTCACAGCTTCTCTGACATTATAATATTTATTGTCAACATACTTTGGTTTTGGTTACTCTCTGACCTGTTGCCAGTTGTATACATGCCATTTGCACGCATGTACTTCAAATACTGATATAGCTTGTTTCACTTCAGTATCCAAATCCTTTAAAAATTATATATACTGTGTTATCTCTGTGAGAAAAGGACAACTAGGCCCTAAAGTTGGTGTTTTATTAGGCCTCTGCCTAATTGAAGGCCTCAAATTAACAATATATAATAATGCCGGCTGAACTGATTTCACAAGCATGGTGAAATATTTGCAATCTGCTTCTTCAAAAAGCATATGTTTGCTGGACAATCAAAAATTTAGCGATTTTGGATCACGAATGTGTGAGACATTGAGAAAAAGGGGAACTGAAAGTAGCAGATGGTATCCGAATTGGCATATTCCGACAAGTGGGTATAAAGTGATGGGCAGTATGAAGGAATAGGGAAGTCCATCCAGTAAGATTACATACTACTGGGTGGGCTTCAGAAGAAGAAGTATAAAAGAAGAGAATAAATCTCAAATCAGGACCACCGATAGTAGCTCTCCTTTCTGGAGTTACCTACAATGGGTTATTGATATAAGTTGTGTTATAATGGCTTTTCATGTTCCAAATTGCTCATTAAATAAACCTGATCTCAAAGTAAGATTTATTGCCTGTGGTCTGTCTGTGGATTTCCTTTATTGAATTCTTTTTATAAACATCTCTGAATACAATTCTGACAATGAGCTATGAACCCCGCCTCAGCTATGGAAATGGTAACTGAAGTCTGTTTTCTAGATTTCCAACAGACTAGTGTGTCTGCAAACATTATAATAAATCCTGACATTGACCTTCTGTCTTGTATATCATTAGCGCAATCTCTTGTCTATAAAACATTTCAATTCAAATTCATTTGATGATTGCAAATGCAATCCAAAATCCACAATTTTCGAGCAACTGACCTTGCCTTGATGATTGTATTTCATCATCAAAAGTTTCTTTTTATATACACCCAACAGCTTTTTTTCCCCTCTGGAAACCTCACTGGAGTAAAAAACTTATGTGTCTGCATAGCCAACATTTCTTCATCCATTGCCTCTTTCCGGTTCTTTTGTTCTGCTAGAGCAGGGGTAGTCAACCTTTTTATACCTACCGCCCACTTTTGCATCTCTGTTAGTAGTACCATTTTCTAACCGTCCACTGGTTCCACAGTAATGATTTATAAAGTAGGGGACAAAACCCCTATCGCCCACCATGAAAGCTGGAACGCCCACTAGTGGGCGGTAGGGACCAGGTTGACTACCACTGTGCTAGAGGTACATTTAATACTTCTAAGTAACTTGGGGGCTCATAAAAAAAAAAAATTACATACGTTCCCTTCATCTGCTGTGAATCTGGAGAAACACCTTTGTTTGTTCTTTCAGATCTCCTTGGAGTAAAATGTTCCTGCTTCACAGGAGTCTTGCTCTCTAAACATTCCTCTGCGCTATTCTCAGATTTCTGTTTCATGTGCCTGCGTGAATGTTCATTTATTGGAGACCTCTGGCTAACAGGCATGAAAATTTCAATATTGGGCTGTACCTTTTCCCAATTCTCATGTTCAGAGAAATTTGCAGATTGTGAAATAATAACATTTTTGTCTATCTGTAAAGCTATAAGCCTTTGATCCTGACTCTGCAGGCAACGTCAGAGCCGGATCTCCCCGAGGGATCCGAAGCTCACTTTCTCCTTGGGGGAGGGGGGGAAATCTCCTGGCAGGAGAGGGCAGCCTGCTTGCCTCTCTGTCCCCGCCTTTTATTGCAGCTTCAGCTCCTCCCTCTCCGCAGCTGGGGCTCTCAGTTCCTCCGTAGGGCATCAGCGTACGGGGTGCGTCTGCCCATACGAAGAGCGCCCTGCTGGGCCAGGGCGGGGCTACCTCCTGCTCCAGCATCCCGGAGGGGAACTGAAGCTCCGCGATGGCTGCCCGAGTGTTGCGGAGGGAGCGGCGAGGATGGCGACGTCTTCCCAGGCTGGAGAAGAGGGTGGCCGGGAAGGGATGCAGAGGAGCCCTGGGGGAAGGCAGGCGCCGGCTGAGACAGGATGGGGAAAGAGAAGCGGGGATGAGTCGTCCATGCAGCCGCGGTTGGGGGAGCACCAGGGGGAGGATCGGGAAGAAGCCCCCAGCGGTTCCCTTCTAGTGGATCCAAAATCCTCAAAGTGGATCTAGGTAGCTGCTCCCACCCCGCTCCATCCCTCTCTGCCTTTCCCAGCCTATGGATCCCTGCGGGCGTTTTTTTGGGAGGTCCCTACCGGCATCGCCTCCTCCACACCTGGAGCCGGATGGGCGCACAAGTGCACTTTCGCCGCTTCTTCCCTCGCTTCCCCCCAAACCATCATCCCCCACCTCTGGGGGATCACAAGACACGAAGCCAAATCTGGCAATCTGCCCAACTGGGATTCTGAAGCTTAATAACGGGGGAGAAGAAATCGTGGATCCCTTTGGGATCCTCCTTGATCTGGGGAAATATCCTTCCAGTTAAGTGAATCTGAAGCTGGAAAAAGGCACCTGGATAAGTCTCGTGAAAGGAACCTGGTTATTCTGATTTTATACTGATTTTTCACTCTATTTTTTTTTAGAGTTGTTTTTCCCAATCTTAAACTTTCCATTCTCTTCCCTCCCTTTCCTTTTTTCCCCCCATCTAAGATTACTTGTTCATTAAAGATGGCTTCTTCTTTGTTGCAATCTTCTTGTTCTGCAGGCATTTCTTGTTGTTTCTCATAATTCCAAATCTCCATTTCTAAAAACTGAAATACGAAGCCAAAAGAACCTCTCCCTTCTTGTGCATCTTCTTTGTACTTTTTAAGTTCCATTTTCAGTTCTTCTAAAAGTGGAGCCATTTTAAACAGTTTTAAACAACCACCCCATTGATTTTAGTCATTCAAAACAATAACCAAGAATCTAGAAATCATCAAGTAATCCAGATAGTCCCGAGTTATATCTTCTTATTTCTTTATTGACTTTCTCTTCCTGGGTTTTTTGTTGCAATATTTCAGTTTGAATGTATCTTTTGGAAGTCTTGTTGAGATTTTGCTGTAAGTTCTTTTTTAATTCCAGACAGTTTCCTCTCTTCCAGATCCTACCCTTTTATTCTTTTTCTCTCCTTTCCTGTTTTCAAAAGCTTTTAATTATCCAGAAATCTTTATTATCCCTTTGACTTTTTATTTTCAGCATTAAATGCCAATTGATGTCAAAGTGGATTTTTTTCCAATTTCTTTCTTAAGTCTCTTAGCTGTCAGTATAGGAAAAGGAGAAAACCAAATCTTTTCCCTTTTCTCTCTCCTTTGCAGCTTAAAAATCTTCTTAGGGAACAGTGTTATTGTTTTTTAACAGTTTCAATTTCAGGATACCTTATTTGTTGCTTTGGCTGTTTGACCCGGTCAACCAAAGCTTTCTCTTTTTATGTTCCTCCTGCACATTCTTTTCCGGTTAAATTCTTCTTTGTGGTGGCCATTTCTGACCACCGCTGCAACCGCCTTTGGGAAAGGGAGTAATGGCTAGCTGGGGAGGAGAGATATGGCTCTCCTCAACCCTGCTGACATTCTCCTTCCTCTTCACCACCTCTACGGGGTGGCTCAGCTCCGAAACCAGCCTTTCTACTTGCCATTTTATTACCAAGAATTTACCACCATCTTCAAATTAAAGAGTTGCCTTCCAATAACAAAAAATACAAGTTTGCAAACTGCCTGAATAGTAAGTAACACAGCACATAATTTCGTATGTTAAACATCAACCACAAAGTGGAAGAGGGAAAATATTTGTGAGAAATATTTACTGTGGTTTTTGCTTGTCAAACTTAAGAGGCCATTGGACACTCCATAAAGATTGTGACAGCAATAGAAGCAATGAAGCAACAGCTAGGCAAACTACTGAATAGTCTGAATTATGCTTTGGAAATTGTGTAATGTATGCTCTGAAATTGAGCAAATGAATGCCACTTAAAGGTAAGCTGTCCTCTCCAAAACCCACTCTGAACTTACCACATTAAGCCTGGCATGAAAATAGCAGAGCAACTTACTTGTTTTGAAAATGAGGATATGGAAGAAAAGAAGAAGATTGGCTCCAACAATTTTAGAAGACTGCATAGTTTTGTTTACCTAGAACATTCCCAAGGCAGTAATCAACACTGTATTTGTTCTGTATAAATTGGAAGAGTCCAAGTTGAACATTCTGATTGGCCAGAAAGGCCGAAAGTGGATTGGTTCACGAGGAACCAATCCAGGGAGCCGTTTAAAGGCGGCAAAGTTAAAGAAATGTCATTGGCTATACACCGGCAGGCAAGCCTGTTTAAAAAGGGCTGCCGCGGCTTTAGCCAGCCATTCCGTTACTGTTGCTTGTTTGAAATAAAGACTTGTTTACTGGAACCCAGTCTACCACACGTTTTTCCGGATGGAACACTGGCGACGAGGATGGGATAGATGGAAGGACTAGTGTCCTAAAGGAATCTCTTTGAAAGACTTCTTCTCCTTGTAATATGGATCGATTTGCCAAGAGTACTTGCGCTTGTATTCTAATACTTGAAGGGCTTTCCTTCAAGAGATGAACTCCAATAGTTAGATTTGCTCCAGGTCGGATTTTTTTAGGAACTGCCAACAGGTATGTGGGTCAAGCGTGAACAAGCTATGAAGCTATCACGAAGCCCCACATGAACGGGAGGATGGGGAACAGCCAAGAGCTCCTTCGGGGAGCGGGAACAGCTTCCATTAAGAGCCGCATCTTTCTTCTGGGGCACCGGGCAGCTGAACTGGAGACAACAGTGGTCCCCCTCCACTTGCGGCACCTCCCCGCCTTTTTGAGCTAAACCGCGGTCATATGGGAAGTGAAAGCAGCTCCTTGTGTTGAAATTGGAGGTAGCACCTTCTCCAAAAGTATGGCTCTCCTCCGCTGCCCCTCCTATTCCACCCACTCGGAGGCTCTTGCCTAAATGAGGACAGGCCTTCATGCCTACGAGCCTTTCCCACCTTCCAACTGAAAAGGCCGGCAAGAAGGAGCTGGAGAGAATGTAGGCCCGGCGAGGGTTTTTCCGTGGTGCCTTTCTGGTCCGTGATGCATGTTCTCTCACTGGGTTGATCTGTCAGCTGAAAGAAATTGAAGTTTTTAAGTGGTCCAGTGCAAGGCCAGCAAATTAGGGGGGAAAGAAAGTGGATTGCAAGAAGAAAAGGTCTGATGGGTTGAGTCAGAAATGGAAATAACAACAGTCCTAGCAGGCACAGTAATTCCCCACTAAGAACTGAATCGAGGCAAGCCAACAGAAAATGGGAGCGCAGCAAAGGAAACAGCAACCGAGAAAACACCCACCAGATTGTCACTATTGGAAGCGCCCAGATGGAAAGCGGGAGAAAGGTCAAAATTATAGTGAAAATTGAAGGACGCCCTTGCGAGATGGAGGTCGACTCAGGATCCTTCCTGTCAATGATGTCTTGGAATACAGTCAGACAGCTAGTTCCAAACATAAGACTAAAAGAACTTCAGAAACAAAAATTAATTCTAAAGGACTACCAAGGAAACAGGATCCCTGTGGTAGGTCTAGGACACTTCAAAGTCACTTACAAACAGAACGCTGAAGTCCTGCTGCTAACCATAGTCGACAGAGACCGTCCCATTCTCCTGGGCATCGAATGGTTCGCATCATTGGCCATCGGAATGCCCGGAGTGAGCTGAATAGCCGCAACTGATTGGGAAGAGAACCTGATACACAAGTTCCAGGACGTCTTCGATGGCACTCTAGGCAGGTACCTGGGGACCCCAATTTCCTTTAGTTTAGATCCCCAGATAGCACCAAGAAGGCTAAAGTCCAAACGAGTACCCTTTGCGTTAAAAGCCAAAATAGATGAACAATTAAACAAATTAATCGCGCAAGGGGTCATAGAAACAATTGACCACACGAGGTGGGAAACACCAATAGTAACACCAGTAAAACCTGATGGGCCTGTGCACATCTGTGGAGACTACAAAGCTACCCTGAACCATGCGTTGCAGCAAAACGCATACCCGGTACCAGTCGTGCAGCACTTACTGCACTCACTTGGGGGAGGAAATTTTTTTGCCAAGCTTGATTTAGCCCAAGCATATCAACAACTTCCAGTAGACCCAATAATGGCCGAGGCACAAACAATAGTAACGCATAGAGGGGCATTCAAATGTAACAGGCTTCAATTTGGAGTAAGCGTTGCCCCAGTCGTTTTCCAAAGCCTCATGGAACGCCTATTAAATGGATTAAAAGGAGTCATTCCATACTTTGATGATATCCCAATTTCAGCAAAAAACACGACCCAATTAGAAGCAAGACTAAGAGAAGTGCTAACAAAATTTAGGGAATCTGGCCTGAAAGTTAAAAAGGAAAAATGCTGTCTAGTTACTGATCACGATGAATTTTTAGGTTATTTAATTGATGGAGAGGGTATACACCCTACAGAAAAAAACCCCAAAGCAATTAAAGATGCACCCAGACCTAGAAACAAAATAGACTTACAAGCATTTTTGGGTCTAATAAACTTTTATAACGTATTCCTCCCCCACAAAGCAATGATAGCAGATCCATTGCTTCGTTTACTGGATAAAAAAACTAATTGGACTTGGGGTCACAAAGAACAAAAAACTTTCCAAAGCATAAAAGACTTATTAACTTCAGACACCGTTCTTATTCATCTTAGTAACACACTCCCATTGATGGTCACCTGTGATGCCTCACCATTCGGAGTCGGTGCCATCCTGAGCCACCAATTGCCCAATGGGAGAGAGGCACCCGTTGCCTTTTACTTGAAAATGCTCTCCAAAGCAAAACGCAACAATAGCCAACTAGACAGAGAGGCCCTGGCAATCGTCGCCGGAGTTAAACGTTTTCACGAATACCTCTATGGGAGGACATTTTCCATTGTAACTGACCATAAACCGTTACTAGGAATTTTGGCGGGAAACCCACACCGAACATTTTATCCCCCCGAATGACGAGATGGTCAGAATTCCTAGCTGCATACTCATATACATTGCTGCATTGACCCGGAAAACAAATCACCCATGCAGATGCATTAAGTTGAACACCATTGCCAACAACAGAAGACGACCCAGCTCCGACTACCGCCGCACTACAAACAGAGGCCTGCCCTGAACTGCCATTGTCTGCCAATGATGTCGCCAGAGCTACCACAAAAGACCCAGTGACTGCCCACATTTTGAATTGGGTAGGTAAAGGCTGGTCGGAAAACCAAAAAACTGAAAATTTTAAACCTTTTCGGACCAGATAGACTGAACTGTCAATTCAAAAGGGGTGTTTGTTATGGGGTGATCGGGTGGTAATTCCTTCCAGACTGCAGAAAGAAGTGTTGGGCCACCCAGTGTTGTCCATGAAGGCCACCCAGGCATAGGAAAAATGAAAAGCCTGGCTAGGAGCTATTTCTGGTGGCCTGGTTTAGACAAGGATATTGAATACTGGGTAGCTACATGTCATAAGTGCCAGAGAACTAGACCCTCTCCACCGCAAGCACCCACACAAGACTGGGAGACCCCACGAGGCCCCTGGTCTCGAATCCATATTGATTTTGCAGGACCTACTAGGGGGCATGTTTTTGATTGTCATAGATGCATACTCAAATTGGTTGGAAGTTATAGTAATGTCATCCACAACAACCGACGCTGTTATCAAGCAGTTAAACAAATTATTTGCAACTCATGGTTTGCCTGATGTACTAGTGTCTGACAATGTGCCACAACTAACTGCTATACAATTTGAACAGTATTTAGCTTCCTTAGGTATACGCCATGCACTAACCGCGCTGGCCCACCTGGCGGCAAATGGTAGGGCTGAGAGAATGGTCAGATTTACAAAAGAAGGCCTAGAAAAAATGGACCATGGGGATGTCCAAGACAAGCTAAACCGTTTACTCACACTACAACATATCATCCCCAGTAGTATAACAAACAAGAGCCTGGCAGAATTGTTAATGGGGAGGAAACTCAGATCCCATTTAGATAGATTGCACCCAAATTACACCTGTGAACCCCCCCCCGACTCATCCAGCCGATACTGCACATTTGAAATCGGCGACCTAGTCTATGCAAAAAATTTCACTGGGGACCCTCTCTGGCTTCCAGCCACAATCACACAAATAACAGGCCCCTGGTCCTACCGTCTAACCGTGGACGATGGAAGAGAGTGGAAGCGGCACATAGACCAGCTTCATTCCTGAAACATCGAGTGAAATACAACTGCGCAACCACAAACAATAAAAATCGATGAAAACACAGCTAAGGAGGGGGGGAAAATACAAAGAAATAAAAAAAGGGTGAAAATGAACTATTAAAAATAAATCCAGAACATCTAACCAATCAAAAAGAGCAAAAAGAACACTTATGGTTAGATGAGACCAGCAGAAATAATCCAAGTGAAGAGGAACCCGTCCTGGAAGGGGCCAGCCGAGCCAGCTCGACCTCCCCGGGAAAACCAAGAGGGAGCGGCAAAACCACCGGCCTGAGCAAGTCAAGCGGTAGCAACAATGCTGACTCACCCTTCCAGGCGGTTCCATGGAGAAGAGTTGGAGAGACAGTGATCCCGACCGAACCGCTGGAGGTCTCCAGTGAAAATGAACTGCGCAGGTCAAATAGAACAAGAAGAAGCCCCATCTACCTGCGTGACTACGTCACCCATGTAGGACTAAACTAAAGGGGGAGGGGTGTTCTGTATAACTTGGAAGAGTCCAAGTTAAACTTTCTGATTGGCCAGAAAGGCCGAAAGCGGATTGGTTCACTAGGAACCAATCCAGGGAGCCGCTTAAAGATGGCAAAGTTAAAGAAACGTCATTGGCTATAAGCCGGCAGGCAAGCCTGTATAAAAAGGGCTGCCGTGGCTTTAGCCATCCGTTCCATGACTGTTGCTTGTTTGAAATAAAGACTTGTTTACTGGAACCCGGTCTACCACGCGTGTTTTTCCGGATGGAACACCTGGCATGAAAATAGCAGAGCAACTTACTTGTTTTGAAAATGAGGATATGGAAGAAAGGAAGAAGATTGGCTCCAACAATTTTAGGAGACTGCATAGTTTTGTTTACCTAGAACATTCCCAAGGCAGTAATCAATACTGTATTAGCTGCTCCAAATGTTATTTTGGCTAAACATTGAATCCAGGCATGCTGGATGGCAGGATGCTCCCAGGAGGCTACAGGGAGGCCTACTAGGCCCAAAATGGGACCTAGCAATCCTCCGAGGAGCAAAGGGTGTGTGTGGGGGCTGGTGGTTTCGGCCTGGTAAGCCTCCCTGGACCCTCCTGAGAGCAAAAACAGGGTGAGGGTGGCATTGGACCCCCATCCCCAATGCCCCGTTTTTGCTCCTAACCCTAACCCTACACTTAACCTGGTAGCCAGATGGGCCTTGTGGAGACTCCTGGGATGGGTGGGGTAGGGTGGGCTGGGCCAGCTGGTCTTCAGAACGACTGGTTCGCTGAACTGGATGTAAGATGAACATCTGGTTCTTGCGAACCGGCCCGAACCGGTAGAATCCCACCCCTTGATTTATAGATCCTCCCTCCCTCCAGATACATTGGAGCAAAGATAATTTCCAATCTCCTTGTCTTGAGTCCTCATGTCCTTCCTCTCTTCTCCTAACTCAGCTCAGAGTTTCATCTTCTGGAATCCCTTCTTCTTCCTGCCTTACAAAAGTTTCTGCACAGAGCATTTCATCCCATGTTGCTTAGGGAGCAAATATAGCTGCAAAATATAGCTGCCTTGAGATCCTTGGGGTGGGGTGGGGGGCTTGAGGGGGAGCAGGAAGGAGAGGTGGGGGGGATCTGCTAAGTCCAGAGAGTCTGGAGGCTGCCATGAAGTTTTGGGACTTGGCTGCCCCAGAGTCAGAGGGAGACCTTCCACTCTGATGCTCTTTCAGCCCAGAAAGTGAGGGAAGCTTTCTTCCACATTGTGAGGAGCAATGTAGATAGATAAATAGATGATGGATGGATAGATGGATGAATGGACGGGTGTATGGATGGATAGACAGATAGATAGACAGATAGATAGATAGATAGATAGATAGATAGATAGATAGATAGATAGATAGATAGATAGATAGA
>BLBF01015005.1:26299-37168 GCA_015471245.1 Laticauda colubrina
AGATAGATAGATAGATAGATAGATAGATAGATAGATAGATAGATAGAATATTTTATTGGCCAAGTGTGATTGGACACACAAGGAATTTGTCTTGGTGCATATGCTCTCTGTACATAAAAGAAAAGATACATTCGTCAATGTGGATTAGATTATAAATAGATTATATAATCTACTTGTATAATATATATTATATAATCTACATCTGGGGAAGGGGCACTCTGTAGAATTTAACAAAGGGGTTCTAGTTTACTTTGATGACATTTTAATCTACATATCTTACATGTATAATCAAAGTCCAGTAGGACAGTGGAAATCCTTTTATTAAGGCTATGCAATGGATTGAAATGTTCTTCACAAAAATAATAATCCCAGGCCAGAAGATTATGGACTTTTGTTCGGTGCCCAGAGAAAGAAAACATCCATAAAACCTTCAAAGTTTTACTTTGCAATCCTAAAAGAGAATTTCCTATCGTAGTTCAGAGCTGGCGACTGAGGTCTCTTGGGGTATCTTCCACGGGGAATATGAGAGGATTTGAGGGTGGATAAGCATCCAAAAGGGACCCAGAGGCTCAAGTGGAGTCTGAAGGATATTTTCTTCCTCTTGATCACAACCATTTTTTAAAATAATATCCAGGCCAGGGAAGTTTTTTTTCTCTCAGTTTACCACAATTATGTAGTGCTTTGTGTTTTTTGCAACAATTTCAGGATAAAACGTTTTCTGACAGAAAGATTTGTAGTTCTCCTCTCTGTGAGGACTCACAAATGTATGACAAGTTTGTTTCAATGAGATTTTCAGAGGTTTTCCACACACCAAGCTCTGATATTATTTGTCATCCTGAAAGAGACTCCAGGAGTCCCAGGAGCTGGAGGGTTTCTCTTCAGGGAATTTTTACCTGTAGATGCAGGTAGACATTCCAGAAAAAATATTTCCTACACACCAAATGTACAATTTTTTTCCCTTGTGGATTCTTTGGGGCCTCCAGAGGTTACAGTGAAGTCAGTATTTTGCAATATTTTGCAAATACTCAATGACTACTTCAGCTTCAATCACAACAATACAAGAGTGAACAAGAGATACCAACTTGATGTAAACCACTCCAAACTTGATTGCAGAAAGTATGACTTCAGCAACAGAGTGGTCAATAACTGGAATGCACTACCTGACTTAGTTGTTACATCCTGTAACCCCCACTCAAACTTTCCACTATTGAACTCACCCCATTCCTAAGAGGTCTATAAGTACACAATTGTGCCTACCATCCCTGTCCAATTATCCCCATTTATTCGTACCTATTTCCTGTATTCCTGTTCATGTTTATACTTATACCTATTATCTTGTAAGCGATTGACAAATCAAATCAAAAAATAAAATAAAAAAACAAATATTAAAATCATTTATATAATGACCCCCCTTTTGCAAATGCTCCAGGGTGTCAGGTTCCAAGCAATCTAACCATTATAAAATTTCCCAGCTTTCCAGGTCACTAAACTATAATTTCATAACAATATGTCACATTGTCCAATCAGGATGTGAAAAGGTCTCCTGGCAACTTCACTCCTCCTTCCAAGCAGCTTTAAGAATGCGGCTGACTCATTGTCCAGTAATGTTGTTTTGGCTGGAATTTCATCCACCTCAGCTCTCCCCTCTCTCAGTCTCAAGTATGTCAAAGTGAATTCATATGAATCCACAATCAAATTCATGCTTGACTCAGGATTTATGAAGGTTTTCTTACAACTTGTCCTCAACTTGTGACATCACTTAACAAATGATCAAAATTACAAGAAATGTAAATGACCCATTAAAAAATTCTGGTTATTTTAAAAGTGCCCTTGTTCCCCATGGTTTTGTGACTATGGGCACTTGGGAACCAGCTGACTGTTTAAAGTGGTTTTTTAAAGGAAAGTCCAACAAAGTCATTGTTCCTGGTTCCCATGAAGTGAGAGGAAGAAAGAAGAGACATTCCTAAAGGGCCTGTCAAATTGGCCGACAGATGCAAAACATATGTAAAAAGGACACAGCGGACGAGAAAATGTTCCATCCGTTGTTATCCGCTCTCAAAAGTGTCCCGAGTTTGCATAAGTAGAGCGGACAACAACGGAAAGGAACGGACGGGGGGAGGACGTAGCCAGGATGTAAAGCGGATGCTCTACGGAAGCCTAGCGGATGGAAGCAGATGGAAGCGGATGGCACATCCGCAGGGCTTCTGGGGGAGCACAGTGAAGCGGACGCGCAGTGGAAGGAGCGGATTCCGAGCGGATACAGTGGATGCAGAACGGAAGCCTAGCGGATGCAGAGCATTCACTGCGCATGTGAGGAGGATGCATTGTGTAAGCTCCGCGGATATAAAGGGAAGCAGCTCACAAGCAGGTCACCATTCAGAGGAAAGACCTGCTGCCAGACACAGCTCCAGCCAGCCAGCCAGCCAGCCAGCCAACAACCATGGGGAAGAAGAGAAAGCCTCTGCCATCTGCTGCCAGCCCTGGCAAGAGGGAGAGGGCCACCATCCCACCCCCTGGCCCTGACTCTGCTTCTGCTGGGGCTTCTGCTGCTCGGGTTCACTCTTCTGGTGCTGGAGCTTCTGGTGGCGCTGCTCCTGGTGCTGGTGCTTCTGCTGGTGCTTACTCTGCTGGTGCGGATCCTGGTTCTGGGGCTTCTGCTGGTGCTTACTCTGGTGGCACTGCTTCTGGTGCTGGGGCTTCTTCTGGTGCTTACTCTGCTGGCGCTGCTCCTGGTGCTGCTGGTGCTGCTGGTGCTGCTGGTACTGCTGGTGCTGCTGGTGCTGCTGGTGCTGTTGGTGCTGCTGGTGCTGCTGGTGCTGCTGGTGCTGCTGGTGCTTACTCTGCTGCTGCTGATCCTGGTCCTGCTGGTCCTGCTGGCACTGCTGGTGCTTACTCTACTGCTGCTGATCCTGGTGCTGCTGGTGCTGCTGGTACTGCTGGTGCTGCTGGTGCTGCTGGTCCTGCTTTTGCGGCTACTGTTGTTGCTGCTGCTGCTGGTGGTGGTGTGGTGGAGCAGCCCCTACAACCTTGAAGCCCCTCTGATGAGGGCCCAGATGGCCCTGCCAGAGGGAGGAAGAGGCATATGTGTGAACGAGAATGGGAGAGGAGGCAATACTCCATCGAAGAGGAACATGAGGATGAGGTGCTGGAATGGCTGAGGGAGAATGAGTATCTTTGGTGGAAGGGACACAAGCTCTATCGAGACACCAAAAGGAAGCATGCTGCTAGGAGAGAGAAGGCGGAGAGCCTGGGCTACACTTCGGAGGTGCTCCTCGGCTGGTGGAAGCACATGCACACCTGGTACAGGAAGCTGCACCTCAAGAAATCTGGCCAGGCCACGGTCAAGCTGACGGACCAAGAGACCTACATGATCGCCAAGTGCAGCTTCTTGGAGGGTGAGATCCACCACCGAGGAGCAGCCCCTCTGACAACTCTTTCTCTCAGGCAGCCCGCAGAGAGCCAGTCCTCTTCTGGCCAAGAGTCAGCTCCTGTGTCCAGGCAGGTATCTTTGGAGCGTGCCACGACGTCCCCATGGCGGAGCACATGGAGTACCCCCTGACGCAGTGGGAGCAAGGAGAGGGCACTTCCACCAGAGACCAACCCACATCCACCCCCAGCTCCACCTCCACAGAAAACAGGCAGAGAGGCAGACCGGAGGGCAGAGCCACACTGTCCTGCTGGAGATCAGGGACACCATCAGAAGCAGCGTAGATCTCCTCTCTCAGCTGGTACACACTGACATCCCATCCTCCAACCGCAAGCCCTTCCTCACCTACGTCAACCTGACCCTCATGGACATGTCCGAATCACAATACCAGGTGATCAAGGACAGGATCACCGGTCTTCTTCACAACCCTCCAGACCCAGCTGAACCTGCTCCCACCCAGTCCAGGTCTGCTCCTCCACCACAGGTGATGTCACTGCCCTTCCAAGGCTTTCCACAGGCCCTCACCTACCAAGGCTACGGCTACCGGGAGCTCCAGCAGCACAGGCAGCCCTTCCCAGTCCAGGCACAGGTACATGGAACTCCACTGGTGCCACCGATGCCACTGATGCCACCCATACCACAGATGCCACCCATGCCACAGATGCCACCCACACCACAGTTGCCACCCATGCCTCACCTCGCTCACCTGCAGACCAGACATCCCCACTACACTCCTCCTTCCTCCACCCCACAGCCAAGCCTGGCCTCAGAACATCTGTCATCGGTATTGGGGCTGACACCCCATGTCCTGGAGGAAGGGACTCTCAACATCACAGGACTGAGCCAGCTCTCTGAGAGCTTCCTCCACACACCGTCCCCTGTTGTCCTCTCGGGGCCAGGCACCCCAATGGCACCTCAGACCCGCACTCCAGCAGCAGCCACCTCCACAGCATCTGGACCCTTCACCCCTGAGACTATGGGCATGCCTCAGAGTGACTGAGAAGAGTGCCAGAGACTGGGTGGCTACCTGTTGACTTTATCTTTGCTTGGGACACTTGGGTCATTTTGCTTTTACAGCTTGTTCTAAAAAAGATTATCTTTGCTTCACACACTTGCTTCATTTATTTTATTAAATAAAGTCTTGGTGGAAACTTTTAGAAATGGTTTAAGCCTTTGCATGCTTGTGGGATGGGTAAGGATAGCAGTGGGACGGGCAGGGATACCTTTGGAATGGGTAATAGCTGTGGGATGGGCAGGGCTACCTGTGGGATGGGTAATAGCTGTGGGATAGATAAACCTCCAGTGCAAGCATAGTGGGACTCTATGGTCGACCCTCCCAGGTGCCACACCTATGGCCCTTTATTATCAATAACAATGTAATCACACATTTCAACATAAACACAAATGCCCTGTTCATTGTAGGGCCATTCACCATACATGGCCCAATCTCATCAATGTGATGAGACAAGCTGAAGGAAGCATGCATTAAGCATCTATCATCCTGTCTTGCTACTCCCCTGCTTCAGCTGGGGAGTTGCACCAGTGTTTCAGGAGGTTGCGCTGCTTCTTCCCTTCATGTGAAGCTCTGTTGTACATCCACAGTGTCTATCAGGTTTCGCCCTTGCCTCCATTCACCAGGCTCCATGTCCCCATTGCCTTGTTGGAGGTCCACGAGCCTGTCCTGCAACACTGGGTAGTGGGTGCACATAAGATTGTGCAGGATGCAGCAAGCTTCCACGATCCTCCTCACGGTCTATGGGCGATGCTGCATGGTGGTGAGAAGTACCTGGAACCTGTTGGCCAGGATGTCAAAGGCATTCGCCACCACCCGCCTTGCCCTGGACAGCCTGTAGTTGAAGATCCTCTCTTCATGGGTGAGGCATCTGGAAGTGTAGGGCTTCATGAGGTAGGTTCTGAGGGAGAAGGCATCATCCCCCACAATGAATTAGGGCACATCTTGTGTGTCATTGGGCAGGGGTCTGGATCTGGGAAGCCCATGATGAGGTTGTGTTCCAACCCCTCCTTGAGGTGACTGGCGTTGTATACCTGGGCATCTGAAGATGACCCGTTGCCTGAAGCATCGATGTACATGAACTTGTAGTCAGCATCGACAATGGCGAAGAGGATGATGCTGAAGAAGCCCTTGTAGTTGTGATAAGTGGACCCTGACTTGGCTGGAGTTTTGCAGGCCACGTGCTTCCCATCTATGGCTCCAACTGTGTGGGGGAAGTTCCACTTCTGATACCACTGCTCTGCAACTTTCTTCCAGCCTTCTTCAGTGGAGGGGCACTGGAGGAGCTCCTCCAGGTATTCTTTGATGATGGCCTGCACTTCTTCTCTGACCACAATGCTGATGGTGTTGTGTGGCACCCTCCAGTCTTACTGCATGCTCCTGTACGTGGTCCCGAAGGCCAGGTGGTTCAGATTCAGTGCCACCTTCAGCCCAGGACCCGGGCTGGGCTGGAAGTTGGTGTTTGCCTTGGTCAACCTGGATCTCAGCCGCTCCACAACTTCGTCAAACATGGCTGGCGGCATCCTCATGACGTTCTGGAATGCACGAGGGTCTTCGTTCCTCAGCTCCATGATCAGCTTGTTATACAGTCCATACTCTGCTCTTCTGGCGATCCATCTTCGGACCCAGACACTTCTTGGACGCCTCCTTTTCTTCGCGTAGAACAGGTGAAATAGCCTGTAGATGGCTTCGCACTGTTGTAGAACGATGGTGACTATGAAAAGGAGTGTGTGACGATCCATGGTGGACATGACTGGATGCTGTGGAAGAGCAAGAGCCAGATGAAGGCTGAAGAGGTCTGCACAGCAGGGCTGCTGGACTGAAAGTGATATCCAGGTGAGTTCCTCCCCCTTTTTATAGGAAATATAGGTTTTCTACTCGGCGTCCTTTTGCATCCTCTAGGCATCCTGCAGACATCCTAAATATCTGAGATATGTCCTCTATGCGAACGTTTTTTCCGTTTTCATTCTTTTTATGCGAGCTGCATCCACTTTCAACCTTTCTCCGTCCATGCTACTAATGATGCGTGTCCGTTCCACATCCGTTTCACTTCCTCCCTGTGTCTTTTTTCGGCTGGAGCAGATGTGAGTTGTTCGGTTGCACAGCGGATGCCTAGCTGATATAGCGTATGCGTAACGGATGACGACGGATGTAGAACCGATGTTCCCCATATGCGTTGCAGATGCAGAATGGACCCGTTGGATACATTTTCCACTCAAAAAGTTTTGTGCAGCTCAAAACTTTTTGAGTGGATGAAATGTCAGTAGACGGATGCTGGACGGATAGAGAGGATGAAAAACGGACGCAGTGAGTACTGAACAGAAGCATCGCGTTAACCAATGGATGGCAAGTGTTTCTCTCTGTTTTACATCCTCTTTCCATCCGTTGGTGCTATGCCAAGCTTAAAGCAGTCCAAAGCCTAGGAGATGGTTCATATGTGCCCTCTCTTAAAGGGTTACTTAAGTCAAATATTGGCTAACCTATGTGTTGAGGAAACGGAAGGCTATGATCAGTTTAAAAACATTAATTATTCATTTATTTTATTGTTTTTATCATTAGATGTTCCTTAGTGTTTAGATCTGATATCAGGATAATTATGAAGCATTTGGGAAGAAGATGCAGCCAGCAGTCCAGCACTGGAGACCAAAATGGAGTAGACTTGCACAGCCAACATGGATTTTCCGTTGGTGCTCAGCAGCAGTGGGATTCAATTTTTTTTACTACCGGTTCTGTGGGGGTGGCTTGGTGGGCATGGCAAGGGAAGGATAGTGTAAAATCTCCAGTCAGAGGTGGTATTTGCCAGTTCTCTGAACTACTTAAAATTTCCACAACTGGTCCTCTAGAACTGGTCAGAACCTTCTGAATACCACCTCTGGTGCTCAGGTAGTGAGCATGAAAGAGACCCAGACACTGCAAAAAACCAGCATGCTGAAAGTTATCAGCTTGGCTTCATTGAAGGCCTCAGGCAGGTTCCTGGCTAGAAAAGCCACTATGAAGTAAATGACAGTTTAGAAACCTATATAGCTTAGAACAGCATAAAATATAGTAACAGAGCCTTTGTTGCATCAAAGGATGATCTCTTCAGGCTGGGAATGCAAGTCAAGTCAGGAAATGGGGGCGAAACTCCCAGCCATATGGCACAGATATGTACATCAGAACAAGAAAGGTTGATGGAGTTGGCCAAGCTCTTCCCCATCCATCTTCTCATCCTTGTATCAACCTTTTAAATTCTCAAGACTCTTTTTTTATTGCTATGAATTCAAGATGGACTGAGATTGTATATATTTTTGTACAATTTGGCATTTTGGGATGCCGCTGCTGTTATTATATTAGTATTGTTATCATTATTATTATCATCATGCTTGGGATGGTAATATTGTTGTGGGTGGCATTTTCTTATTTTTGAGAACAGTGCATCAGAATTTCATTTTAATATGTGCCATAGTGTACACAAGAAAATGACAATTTATGATACTGAATTCAAATCAGTTTCATTCAGACTTCCAGAGACTACGTCATGGACATTTTATTGAAAAGCCTTGTAGAGTTGGAAAGATGAACAACATAAAGGTACATAATATCATCCTTAGTGGACTTGTAAAAAGCTTTAAAAATGGTTTTAAACTTATATATAGATACAGAGGATTTTAAAGAGAAATATTCCATTTAGGCTCAAATGTTTAATTTGAGGATTGGTGAATAAACAATTCAAAAAACGCCATCTACGATAGTTTCAATATATCATTACTGTGGCAAGATTATTACAGGCAGAAATTTGGGAAGATTCAACCACCCACTATGAAGGAATGGTTGTTGAAATTGGCAGAACTTGCGGAGATGGACAAACATCTTTTTGGCATATCAACAAGATTTCTGTTGCAGAAGTGACATGTTCCAAAAACCTGGGAATGTCATCTCAGACTTCAGGTAGGCTAAGGAGAGTGGACAGATATAGTGCCTTGAGGATTGAAATAAATCACTATCTTTCAAATATCCTTTAATCATTTCAAACAAAATCATTGGTCTGTTATGTATGGAGAACATGCTTGTGTCATTTTCTAGGTGTGGCCTATTGGAAAATGTTCAGACTTAAAATTCCTCTTTCTCACATTTCTACATTTCTTTTGGTCATAAGCTGCTCCTTCGTATTCAGGTCTGGTCTCAGAATGATAATGTAGCATTTGGGGATGAAGATGCAGCCCAGCAGACCAGCACTGGAGCCCAGGATGGAAAAGACCTGTACAGCCACCATGTATTTCTCTTTGGTGCTCAGGTAGGTGGGCACAAAACTCACCCAGACACTGCAGAAGACCAGCATGCTAAAGGTTATCAGCTTGGCTTCATTGAAGGTCTCAGGTAGACTCCTGGCCAGGAAAGCCACCGTGAAGCAGATGGCAGCCAAGATACCCATGTAAATAAGGCTGATATAGAACATGATGACAGACCCTTCGTTGCATTGCAGGATGATCCTTCCAGGCTGGGAGTGCATATCAGAGTCAGGGAATGGGGGAGAAACTCCCAGCCAGATGAAGCAGATGATAATTTGAACAGCAGAACAAGAAAGGATGATGGAGTTGGCCAAGCTCTTCCCTAACCATCTCTTCATTTGGTTTCCTGTTTTTTTGGCTAGAAAAGCCAGCACCACTGTGATCGTTTTGGCCAGGAGAGAAGAAATTGCAACTGAGAAGACGATGCTGAACACTGTTTGTCGTAGAAGGCAGGTGACTTTCCTTGGCTGACCAATGAAGAAAAAAGAAGACAAGAAGCAAAGCAGGAGGGAGATCAGGAGGATGTAAGAGAGGTCCCTGTTATTGGCTCTGACAATGGGAGTTTCTCGGTATTGAATGAATACGATTAAAATAAGGCCTGTGCTTAGGAACAAAATTAAGACAAAAGAGACCAGAATGATACCCAGATGTTCTTCATAAGACAGGAAGGTTAGAATTTTAGGGATACATTGGACTCGATCCTCATTTGGATATTGATCATCCAGGCACTTGGTGCATTTTTCTGTATCTGAAAATACCAAAAGGATTATTGGTTTTTACAATCTCCCAATTTACATTTTAAAGAATAGCTTCTTAGAACAACAGTTGATATTTCCAAATGCATTTTTAACACTTTCCCAAAACAAAGATAAAAGAATATGTCTCTCTCCCTCCCTCCCTCCCTCTCCCTCTCCCCCTCTCTCTTTCTCCCCCTCCCTCACCATCTCCCCTGTCTCTCCCTCCCTCTGTTTCTCACACACAAACTATGTATGTGTGTGTGAATACATGCGTATGTATATATGTCGGGATGACATTGCTCAACCAAGGTGTACACACTGCTTACATAAACTTACTAGAATTAATATGTGAAAAAACAATGGCAACAATTTGTCTTAATGGTATTAAAGTGGAAATCAACAGAGAGGGGGTGTACAACAAGGCAATACAATATCACCTATACTGTTCTCAGCCTGCCTTGAAGAAGTATTCCACAAATTAGACTGGGCAAAAGATGGAATAAAAATCAATGTACCTATCTAATAATTTAAATTAAGGTTTGCAGATGATGTTGTTTTTTCTCACAAGACCCTGAAGAGCTACAAAGACACATACAAGAGCTGCACAAAGCTGGAGAACCATTGGCTTAAAAATAAACCTGAAAAAGAGCCAGGTTATGTTTAATAAATTCACCAAAGAAAAAAATTATATCTGGAGAAGAACTAGATGTCATAGACCACAAAATATACCTTGGCCAACAGATCTCAACGGAAGGTGATACAATAAAAGAAATTGAACGGTGTGTTAAATGTGGTTGGCAGGCATTCAGCAAGCTAAACATTTTTTGATTAGATTAGATCAGATTAGACTAGATTAGATTAGGTTAGATTAGATTAACAGAGTTGGAAGGGACCTTGTAGGTCATGTAGTATAACCCCCTGCCCAAGCAGGAGACCCTACACCATTTCTGACAAATGGCAGTCCAATCTCTTCTTGAAAGTCTCAAGTGATGCAGCTCCCACAGAGTCTGAAGGCAAAGCTGTTGCATTGGTTGGTTGTTCTCACAGTCAGATAATTTCTCCTTATTTCCAGGTTAAATCTCTCCTTGTTCAGTTTCCATCCATTATTCTTTGTCTGGCCTACAGGAGCTTCAGAAAATAGCTTGACCACCCTCCTCTCTGTGGCAGCCCCTCAAATATTGGAAGACTGCTATCATGTCTCCTCTGGTCTTTCTCTTCACTAGACTAGCAAAGCCCAGTTCCTGAAACCATTCTTCATATGTTTTAGTCTCCAATCCCCTAATCATCCTGGTTGCTCTTCTCTGCACTTTTTCTTCTTCTAAGCCATAGAGATAGAGAAACGCCCACACAGCATGAATAGACGAGATGATACCTCCCCCCTACCAACCATTTGGAAACCTGCCCTCATTAATAAACGAGTAACTA
>BLBF01015010.1:0-17169 GCA_015471245.1 Laticauda colubrina
GACCATACAGTCCCACTATGCTTGCACTGGAGCTTTATCTATCCCACTGCTATCCTAACCCATCCCACAGCTATTACCCATCCCACAGGTATCCTAACCCATTCCAAAGCTATCCTTATCCATACCACAAGCATGCAAAGGCTTAAAGCATTTCTAAAAGTTTCAAGCAAGACTTTATTAAAAAAAAGAAATGAAGCAAGTGTGTGAATCAAAAATAGACTTTATTAACAACAAGCTATAAGACAAAAAAGGGGCTCTGGCACTCCTCTTGGTCGCTCAGTCTCAGGGGTGAAGGGTGCAGGTGCTGTGGAGGTGGCTAGTGCTGGAGTGCTTGTCATCAGCTCCTCCAGAAGCAGAAACAGCAGAAGCGCCAGCCCCAGAAGAGCGAGCCCGTGCTGCAGAAGCCCCAGCAGAACCAGAGTGAGGGCCAGGGGGCGGGATGGTAGCCCTGTCTCTCTTGCCAGGGCTGGCAGCAGGTGGCTGAGGCTTGCTGTGCTTCCGCATGGTTGTGGGGTTGCTGGCTGACAGGGAGGCTGGCAGGAACCGAGGCTGGCAGAAAGGCTGGCAGGGAGGCTTGCAGGAAAGCTGGCAGGCTGGCAGGCAGGCAGGCACCAAGGCTGGCAGGCAGACATGAACCAAGGCTGGCAGGGAGGCTGGCAGCAAGGCTGGCAGGGAGGCTGGCAGCAAGGCTTGCAGGGAGGCTGGCACCAAGGCTGGCAGGGAGGCTGGCAGCAAGGCAGGGCAGGCAGACATGCAGGCAGGGCAGGCAAGGCAGCCAATCCGTCCGGCAGCAGGTCTTTCCTCTGAATGGCGACCTGCTTCCGAGCTGCTTCCGTTATATCCGTGGGGCTGACGCAATGCATCCTCCCCGCATGCGCAGTGAACGCCAGGCATCCCTTAGGCTTCCGCTGTGCATCCGCTAGGCTTCCGCTGTGCATCCGCTTCATCCGTTCGGAGTCTGCTCTGCATCCGCTCTTTCCATTCTGCGTCCGCTTCGCTGAGGCCCCCCGGAAGCCCTGCGGATGTGCCACCCACTCCCATCCGCTCCCATCCGCTGGGCTTTCGTTCCGCATCCACTTTGCATCCGCCCTGCGTCCTCCCTGCGTCCGTGTTATCCGCTCTGGTTATGCAAATTTTTACCCCTTTTGAGAGCGGATAACAACGGATGGAACATTTTGCTCGTCTGCTGTGTCCTTTTTGCATCCGTTGGCCAGTGTGACATGGGCTTTAGGTGGCTTTTTAAAACCACTTTGCTGCATCTCTATCAATTACAACTACTATCAAAAAGCAACAATTAAGACAATAGGCATAAGATTGCTCCTGAAATTAGGCACATTGCGGTATAATCCCTACTGTCATGCCCCTGTCAGAATCTGATTCAGAGGGGGAGGCCAAGCAGCTGGCAGGGAGTGGGAGTATGGCTCCGTTGGCTGTGGAAGAAACTGGGGAAGGGCACAGTCCAGCTGGGCAGAGCAGGAGAGAGGTAGAGCAAGGGAGAGGTTATTTGGAGGAAGACCCAGGCCCAACCCCTCTTCCTTCTAGGACACACAGGAACTGAGAAGGGAGCAACGTGAGTTGCATGGCTTACAGGGGAGGAAAGAGCCCTGATTCCCTTCATTAGCTGCAGCTGGGAACAGTGTTTAGAAAGGAAAGCTGTGCACAGCAACTTGTTGGAAGCAAATCATGTGTTATCTGTTATTGTCGAGGCTTATCTGGGTTCCTGGAATCTTCCCAACTGTGTTTTGTTGGCCTTTCAAGTCTGCAATTCCTTCTCCTGCCCTGTCAAGTTAATTTCTGCAGCATGGTTTGTGTGGATTTTATTTACAGTTTGTATGTACTTTGTTTTTGGACTGAATTTCCTCCACTTAAAGACTGTTCTTGGGAGAGTTTTTTCTCCAGCTGAAGGTAACCTGGACATTGGGGGCAAAGTTGGAGGTATTGAAGGGACTCTTCTTACTTATTGCCATGGCCTTTTTTCCATGCCCTGGGTCATCACACCTGTCTTGTGTAAATTTAAGCACAGCAATCATATAAAGAATCTTAAACAAGTAAGGTAGCACTCATGTAGCACAGTTTACTTGTAACTGAATCACACAGTATAGTGAAGGATAAACTAGCCAAACAGGCTGGCTTTATGCAACATGCTAACCACTTATACAAAAGCTAAACAAGATTAAACCCAAATAATTTAGCATGCTACGCGAATACATCTGCTTCTTTTTTTTCTGACTTGTGTGTAATGTGAATGGCGCTGAAGGTTATTCAGACCCATTCAAGTTACCGACTTGAGACAGTATAATATATACCACGGGAATACTCATGCACAATTTCTCAAAAATATGAGTGCCTGACCCGAAAGTCAATTAGACAGTTAGAAAATGATGAGGAAGCTGAACAGCACTGAAAAATATATTCAGTGGTTCAGCTTCAGCTTATTGGACTGGTTTATAGGGCCCATAGGCACACAATCAGCTACTTATTTTATGTCCAGGCAGATGTTTTTCCATCTGTAAATGTTATAGTGCCCACATTTATCATCTGAAAGGCATGTCCAGGACACAAAGCATGTTTTAGCCTGTCATTACTCAACCCATTGTAAGCTGAATAGCAGTGGCCTCTACATATTTTGCATAATAGTTTATGCAGTTAATCTGCACCTGCTTTCTAATTTTATCACATTATATTCGCATATAGTGAATTACATCCTACTGCTCTGTTTCTGAGGGAGGCACTCCTTAAATAAAATCTGATAAGTAAGGTTGGGGAGGGGGACATTAGATGAACAGAACATGACCCTCTTGTAATATTTCTTCTAATATGGCATCCTATCATCTTGCAATAGTCCAAGATTGCAGCCTGAAAAATCAAGGCAATCACTAACATAAAGCAGGAATGCCCAATCTTTTAGGCAGTGGGCATATTTGTAATATTGAAAATCTGTCATGGGCATATTCATATTCATGTGAATGCCACGATAGGCATGGCCAATCACAATTCATTTGCAATATGTATGAACTTCTCCTAACCTTTCCCTCTGATCTCCCAGGATATTCCATACCATCTAAGTTCAATCTTGTAAACAATCTGACGCACAAGGAACCCTAACAGGTCTAATGCAGGACTGTCAAACTCCCAGCCTGTGAGCCAGATGTGCCATGTACTGCCCACGCCCATGCCCAGATCAGCGAAGAGGAAAAAAGTCCTAATATGTCACATGACGATGCCGTGACGATGTTTGACACCTCTGGTCTAATGGAAGTTTGCTGAGGAGACACTGGTGTTCCAGGTACCATGCTGGACAGCTACATGGACAGAAACCAGAGGCAAACTCAGGTTAAAATCACCCTAAATCTCACTACCAAGATTTTTTTAAAATCTGCATTACATTACTTACTAAAATTCTTCAGATTCTAAAGATTCTCAACCTAATGCAATTAATTGTGCACAACATTCATTTGAATGGGGTGCAGTATACCTTATCCACACAGGAATATGACCTATTGTTGTGGTCTGCCAGCTGCTCGCAGGGCAGATTTGGCAGACTTGGACGATAAGGAGGTTTGGAGAAGAACTTGGGCCAGTTCTGGAGCCTTGGGAAGGCTCTGATGGATACTCAGCATCAGACACAGAGATGGAGCCAGCATCTGTCTGGCATTGCCCAGCCACCAGAGAGGCAGCTGCCTTTGGAGTCAGAGATGAGTGAGGAGGAAGAACAGCTGGGGCCTGTTCCAGATGCACATATGCATCTAGAGCAGATAGGAGAAGTGAACAAGGACAAAGGAATCGACTCAAGAAGCAAATCAAACATGGATGCTGAATGGCCCCTCCCTGGCTGAGGAATAAATAGAAGGAAAAGGGAGTGGTGATCATCGGAGGGAATAGTTTACATTTCTAGAGATTTTGCTCATTGTGTTTCTGGCAAAGATTGCCTTGCCAGAACATAATTTGTAGCCTTTTGGCTGGGAGCTCACAGCCTTGTAATTATAGAAAGGAACTGATAAGGGCTATTGCTGCAGTTAACTCTTGCCTGGACTTTTGGTTGGTGAATGCAATTAGTTCACAAGATGTAAATAAAGAGGCATTTTTCTTTGCGAGGAGTCTGTTTCTTGCTTTGGCAAAAGCAGGGTCAGAACACCTGTGCTTTCTGCTATTAACTGCTTAGTGTTGACTGCTTTTGAAAATGGCTGTAGGCTGCACTACTGTTTTTAAGAAGAGATTCTAGATTACTAGATTCCTTCATTTCCCATTGACGTTTAGAATAATCAAATTATATTTTGTTATTTATTCTAACAAAATTACACTAAATTCGATAAAATTACAACACATTTTTGTAACAAAATAATTGCAAGTTCTGATGCTTGGCACAATTTACAGCACCAGTCAGCACCAACTATTTTAGAGCCTTAAAGATATATTGGTCCTCATGTCTGAAAATTATGGTTGATTCCCCCAAATTGGAAAATACCAATTTGGGGAAAGATTGCATTAGGTCTTTTTCATACATTCTTCTGTGACACATTTTATCATGTTTACTCCCTTATCAAAATGCTGCATTTAAAGCCCATGTCACACTGGCCAACGGATGCAAAAAGGACACAGTGGACGAGCAAAATGTTCCATCCGTTGTTATCCGCTCTCAAAAGGGGCAAAAATTTGCATAACCGGAGCGGATAACACGGACGCGGGGAGGACGCAGGGCAGATGCAAAGCGGATGTGAAACGGAAGCCCAGCGGATGGAAGCGGATGGGAGCAGGTGGCACAACCGCAGGGCTTCCGGGGGGTCTCAGCAAAGCGGACGTGGAATGGATACAGCGGATGCAGAGCGGACGCCGAACAGATGAAGCGGATGCACAGCGGAAGCCTAGCGGATAAAGCGGATGCACAGCGGAAGCCTAGCGGATGCACAGCGGAAGCGGAACGGATGCCGACCGTTAATTGCGCATGCGGGGGGAAGTATTACATAAGCCCCCCAGATATAAAGGGAAGCAGCTCGCACGTGGCCAGCATTCTGAGGACAGACCTGTTGCTGGACACTTCGAGTTCCTTGCCTGCCCTGCCAGCCTGCTTTCCAGCCAGCCTTGGTGCCTGCCTGCCTGCCTGCCTTCCTGCCAGGCTTTCTGCCAGGCTTCCTGCCAGGCTTTCTGCCAGCCTTCCTGCCAGCCTACCTGCCAGCCTTGGTGCCTGCCAGCCTCCCTGCCAGCCAGCAACCCCACAACCATGGGGAGGAAGCGAAAGTCTCAGCAACCTGCCGCCATCCCTGGCAAGAGGGACAGGGCCAACCTCCCGCCCCCTGCCCCTGACTCTGCTTCTGCTGGGGCTTCTGCTGAAGCTGCTCCTGGCAGTGGTGCTTCTGCTGGTGCTTACTCTGTTGAAGCTGCTCCTGGTCCTGCTCGACCTGCTCGTGCTCCGGGACTTGCTCGTCCTGCTCCTGCTCGTGCTCCTGGTCTTGCTCGTCCTGCTCGTGCTCCTGGTCCTGCTCGTGCTCCTGGACTTGCTGGCCCTGCTGGTGCTTACTCTACTGCTGCTGATCCTGGTCCTGCTGTTCCTGCTGCTGCTGCTGCTGATGATGATGATGATGATTATGATCCTGCTGGTGAGGATGATGATGCTGATTATGATCCTGCTGGTGAGGATGATGATGATGATGATGATGATGATTCTGCTGGTGCTACTGCTGCTGTTGGTGGTGTGGAGGAGCAGCCCCTACTACCTGGGAGCCCCTCTGATGAGGGCCCATCTGGTCCAGTCAAAGGGAGGAAGAGGCGTATGCGACAACGGGAGAGGAGGCAATACTCCATTGAGGAGGCGCACGAGGATGAGGTGCTGGAGTGGCTGAGAGAGAATGACTATCTGTGGCGGAAGGGACACCGGCTGTACTGGACACCAAGCGGAAGCAGGCTGCTTGGAGAGAGAGGGCGGAGAGTATGGGTTACACTTCGGAGGTGCTCCTCGGCTGGTGGAAGCACATGCACACCTGGTACGGGAAGCTGCACCTGAAGAAGTCTGGCCAGGCCACTGTGAAGCTGACAGAGAGACCTACGTCATGGCCAGGTGCAGCTTCCTGGAGGGTGAGGTCCGCCACCGAGGAGCACCAGCAGCCCCTCTCACGACCCTCTCATTCCAGCAGCCTGCTGCCACCCAGTCCTCTTCCAGCCGAGAGTCAGTCCCTGTCTCCAGACAGGTTTCTGTGGAGCGTGCCACGGCGGAGAACCCGCGGACAGGTGTGGTAAGCGTGGTGGAGTGCGTAGAGGACTCCCTGGTGCAGTGGGAGAAAGGAGACATCGAGTCCACCACACTTCTAGCTGCATCCACCCCCCCCCAGCTCCGCCTCCGCAGAAAGGCAGAGAGCCAGACAGCTGGAGGGGCAGAGCCACAATGTCCTGCTGGAGATCAGGCACACCATCCGCACCAGCATAGATCTCCTCTCTCAGCTGGTCCACACCGACTACTCCTCCTCCAACCGCAAATCCTTCCTCACCTATGTCAACCAGACCCTCAAGGAAATGGCGGATCCACAGTACCAGCAGGTGAAGGACCGGATCACCAAGCTGCTTCACAACCCTCCAGACCCAGAGGAACCTGCTCCCACCCAGTCCAGGCCTGCTCCTCCACCCCAGGTGATGTCCCTCCCATTCCAAGGCTTCCCACAGCCCCTCACCTACCAGGGCTACGGCTACCAGGAGGTTCAGCAGCACAGGCAGCAGCCCTTCCCAGTCCAGGCACAGAGTCATCGGGTGACACCGTTGCCACCTGTTTCACTGATGCCGATGCCACCCACGCCAATGATGCCACCGACGACAGCGATGCCACCCACGCCAGTCCTCACCCAGCTGCAGAGCAGACAGCCCCACTACACTACTCCTTCCTCCACCCCACAGCCAAGCCCAAGCTGACACCCCATGGCATGGAGGAAGGACCTCTCAGCATCACGGGGTTGAGCCAGCTGTCCGAGACCTTTCTAAACACACCGTCCCCTGTTGTCCTCTCAAGGCCAGGCACTCCAGCACCACCCACCACCACAGCACCTGGACCCTTCACCCCTGAGACTGGGCACACCTCCGAGTGACCAAGAAGAGTGCCAGAGACTGGGTAGCTGGCTACCTGTGGACTTTATTTGGACACTTGACTTGGGTAATTTTTTTTTTTCAGCTTGTTGTTCAATAAAGTTTATCTTTGATTCACACACTTGCTTCATTTGTTTTTTAAAAAAAAGTCTTGGTGGAAACTTTTAGAATTGGCTTAAGCCTTTGCATGCTTGTGGGATGGGTTAAGATAGCAGTGGGGTGGGCAGGGATACCTGTGGAATGAGCAGGGATACCTTTGGGATGGTTAATAGCTGTGGGATAGATAAAGCTCCAGTGCAAGCATAGTGGGACTGTATGGTCCACCCTCCCAGGTGCCACACCTATAGCCCTTTATTATCAATAATAATGTAATCAATCATGCACACATGTCAACATCAACACAACTCTTTATTAAACGCCCTGTTTATTGTAGGCCAACCAAACATACATGGCCCAATCTCATCCGTGTGATGAGACAGGCTGAAGGAAGCATCCATTAAGCATCTACCATCCTGTCTTGCCACTCCACCGCTCCAGCTGGGGAGTTGCACCAGTGTTTCAGGAGGTTGTGCTGTTTCTTCCCTTCCCGTGAAGCTCTGTTGTGGCCTTGCACATCCTGATTGTTGATCAGGTTTCGCCCTTGCCTCCATTCCCCAGGCTCCATGTCCCCATTGCCTTGTTGGAGGTCCACGAGCCTGTTCTGCAAGACTGGGTAGCAGGTGTGCATGAGATTGTGCAGGATGCAGCAAGCTTCCACGATCCTCCTCACAGTCTCTGGGTGATGCTGCATGGTGGTGATAAGTACCTGGAACCTGTTGGCCAGGATGCCAAAGGCGTTCTCCACCACCCACCTTGCCCTGGACAGCCTGTAGTTGAAGATCCTCTCTTCATGGGTCAGGAGTCTGGAAGTGTATGGCTTCATGAGGTAGGTTCTGAGGGAGAAGGCGTCATCCCCCATGATGAAGTAGGGGACATCTTGCGTGCCGTTGGGCAGGGGGTCTGGATCTGGGAAGCCCACGATGAGGTTGCCTTCCAGCCCCTCCTTGAGGTGACTGGCGTTGTATACCTGGGCATCTGAAGAGGAGCCGTTGCCTGAAGCATCGATGTACATGAACTTGTAGTCAGCATCGACCATGGCAAAGAGGATGATGCTGAAGAAGCCCTTGGAGTTGAAATAAGTGGACCCCGACTTGGCTGGAGCTTTGCAGGCCACGTGCTTGCCATCGATGGCTCCAACGGTGTGTGGGAAGTTCCACCTCTGATACCACTGCTCTGCAACTTTCTTCCATCCTTTTTCAGTGGAGGGGCACTGGAGGAGCTCCTCCTTGTATTCTTCGATGATGGCCTGCACCACTTCTCTGACCACAATGCTGATGGTGTTGTGTGGCACCCTCCAGCCGTACTGCATGCTTTTGTAGGTGGTCCCTGAGGCCAGGTGGCGCAGAGTGAGTGCCACCTTGAGCCCAGGTTCCAGGCTGGGCCAGAAGTTGGTGTTTGTCTTGGTCAACCTGGGTGTTAGGCACTGCACAACTTCGTCAAACATGGCTGGAGGCATCCTCATGAAGTTCTGGAACGTCCGAGTGTCTTCATTCCTGAGCTCCACCATCAGCTTGTTGTACAGTCCGTACTCTGCTCTTCTCCCGATCCATCTTCGGACCCAGACGCTTCTTGGCCGCCTCCTTTTCTTCTCGTAGTAGAGTTCACAGAGCCTGTAGATGGCTTCGCACTGTTGCAGAAGGATGGTGGCTGCCAAAAGGACTGGTACGATCCACGGTGGACATGACTGGATGCTGTGGAAGAGGAAGAGTCAGATGAAGGCTGCAGAGGTCTGCACAGGTGGGCTGCTGGTCTGAAAGTGAGATGCAGACGAGTTGCTCCCTCTTTTTATAGGCAGTATAGGTGTCCGTTTGCATCCTCTAGACATCCTTAATATCCGAGATAGGTCCCCTCTGCGAATGTTTTTTCCGCTTTAAACGCTTTGTTTCCGTGCTGCATCCATTCTGCATCCGTTCTGCATCTGTTCCGTTTCTGTTCCGCTTCCTCCCTGCGTCCGGGCGGATGCGAGTTGCGCGAATGCGCAGCGGACACCAAGCGAATGTAGCGGATGCGTAACGGATGCGTAACAGATGCATAGCGTATGCGTAGTGGATGCAGAATGGACGAACTGGATACATTTTCCGCGCAAAAGTTTTAGGCAGCCCAAAACTTTCTAAGCGGATGAAACGTCCATAAACGGATGCTGGATGGATAGAGAGGAAGCCAAATGGAGGCAGTGAGTACATCGCATTTTTGAACGGATGGCAAGGTTTTTTGTCCATTTTACATCCTCTTTGCATCCGTTGGTTCAGTGTGACATGGGCTTAATACTCAAGCTGCATACAAAATTTTTTGAAGAAAGGTAATAAATAAATTAATTCTTACACAGTCAGAAATCAGTCCATCCCAAAACAAAGAACAGATGGAAACTGTACTTTCTATCCCAAAACAATCAAATTTAGCCCTTTACAAAGAGTGATTGGGAAGAAAACAGGATGTTTATTATCATAAACAGAAATAATATATGATACACAGCAGTTGCTGAAATCATTCAGTATGTATTTTTAGCTGTTCTATAATGAATTGCTCATTAGAGATTCATGGGTTCTTATATGCATGTTTAATTAGCTTCAGCCTAGCCTGCCAAAAACTGATAGCTTCCAATTATGGCTTCCCAGTATCAACTTTTCTGTTTGTTATGACTTGATTATATTTGCTCATTGTACAATGAAGTCATCATTACCAAAGTGGAGTAATGTCCCTCTCATGTCAAAGGTGAGATGATACATAGGTCATCCTCAACTCATGACCAAAATTGAGCCCAACATTTCTGTTGTTAGGTGAGATATTTGTTAAGTGAGTTTTTCCCTATTTTATGATCTTTTTTGCCTCAGATGTTAAGTGAATCACTGCAGTTGATCAGTAAGTAACCTGGTTTAGTGAATCTGGCTTCCCCCATTGGCTTCGCTTGTCAGAAGGTCGCAAAAGGAGATCACATGACCCCAAGACACTGCAACCATCATAAACATGAACCAGTTGCCAAGCAGGAGAATTTTGATCATGTGGCCATGGGGATGCTGCAATGGTTGTAAGTGTGAAAAATTGTCGTAGTTTTTTCAATACTGTTGTAACTTTGAATGGTCATAAAGTTGAGGACTACCTGTAATAGTATATGGGAATGATCTGGGGGGGGGGGGGGAGGAGAGAGATGCTGCATCGTGAATGATCAGTTAAGAAAGGGCACAGTCTACAGCTGCATACGGGCAGAAAGGGAGACCCAGAAAGGACCCTTCCTAATCTCCTCAGTCTGCAAAAGAAATAGCAGGAGATTAGTTCTATCAAACTTGCAAGATTCTGTTAATGTAATCTTACACTGAAGTAGAATTAGCTGATCTAATCATATTTCCTGTCCTGTCTACCTGGGAAGACTGACAGATAATGGGGAGAATCAGAAAAGGTACCAATTGAGGGAATTACCTCACCTGTTCCTCAGTGATTCTGACACGTTCGTATTTTTAGTGGCAGGGTGACAGTGGACACAGAACAATATTCTCATCAATAACTGAGCTGTGAAAAAGCACTTAGGTAATTGAGACCAACCAATTTCAAACCTACCCGTGTTCATTCAGCAGGTTGAGAGTCTTGTGTAAATTTAAATATGAACATGAACACACACATGGCATAAGCTTTTTATGGGTTAGACTCCATTCAATCAGAGGCAGCTGCTGAGGTGAGTCTGACTTTAAGAAAGCAGAAGTCATCATATTCCCACTAGTTCCTTCAGAGGCCTTGAGGATGTTATTTTTGCCACAACAGACTTAACATAACTGGTCCTCTGGCAATTGACTTTTAGTGAATCATAGCTTCGCCAGGGCAAATTATATTGAGACACCTAGAATCTGCCATATTGCTTATCTTCACAGCCTCTCCTAGTACTGCTGGATGGGATGACCAGGTTTTCTAATGAAAAGACCACGGCCTCTGAGACTGCAACTGTATTATGTAAAAGCAGATGTGATGCCTTTTTTTGGACTTACCTAGGGGAAGGAGGCAGATGGCTCTGTGATCAGCTATTGCTCTACTACTGTCTCAAAACTGTGACAGTTTTGGGATCCAGCAGGAAAGCTAAGAAGGTCAGACCATGAAAGGGCTTCAACTCAGCAGCTTTGAAAAAAGTCAATTCCCATATCCAATTCAGTCAGTGGGAATTACCTTAGATCACGACTGGCATTTAGTTAAAGAAATGAGCAATGTGCTTAATTCAACTGCTATGTTTAAGCAGAACTTCAGCCAAAGGACACAGCAGAACACAAGAGAGTTGCCCAGATGACTTCATTAATTGCATAAATGTGTCCTTCTAACATATTTTTTTCTGCCACATTCTCCTGATGTTGTCTTTCCTGAACAGCTTCATGTAGAAATTTAATCGGCATTTTCTATAGCCCTTTAGGATTTCAGAAATGACTTGGAAAAATTCTCTGAAGCATGCAAAAGCACAACAGTATTAATCTACAAGATGGAGGTCCTGAAAGAATATTTAGAGACCACATGGACGGGGTTAAACAAGTCCATGCTCAATCTCTGAAGGAAGGAACCTAAAAAACTTTTACATAATCTCATCTGTTGGGCAGAAATAATTGAAGAAGATTGTCCCAAAATATCATATCATGTGTGATCATATGTGATATGTGATCATATCAAGAGCAACTGCGTTCTCTTCGCTGATGATGTAAAGCTATTCAACACCACAGACAATACTGCTGCCCTTCAAAAATACCTCAACTATGTATCAGAATGGTCAAACAAATGGCAGCTTCAAATCTCAACAAATAAATGCTCTGTCCTACATATTGGCAAAAAAAAAATCAGAAAATAAAATACAGGCTGAATAGTCATAGTCAACCTTGTTGATGATCCAAACTCCGTCAAGGATCTTGGAGTACTCATCTCTCATGATCTAAGTGCTACAGCCCACTATAACTATATAGCCAAAAAGGCGTTAAGAGTTGTTAACCTAATCTTATGTAGCTTTTTCTCTGGTAATATTACACTAATAACTAGAGCATACAAAACATTTGCTAGACCAATACTTGAATACAGCTGGTCTGGAACCCACATTACGTATCTGATATTAACACAGTTGAGAAAGTCCAGAAATATTTCACAAGAGTTCTCTACTCTTCTACTCGTTGCAGAATACTTTATGCCACCAGACTCGAAATTCTAGACCTAGAAAACCTAGAACTACGCCGCCTTCGGTCTGATCTAAGTGTATATATAAAATCATACATTGCAATGTCCTACCTGTTAATGAATACTTCAGCTTCAACCATAACAACACTAGAGCAAACAATAGATACAAACTCAAGGTTAATCGCACCAAACAAGAAATACGACTTCAGCATCAGAGTGGTCAATGTCTGGAATACCCATGATTCTGTGGTTTTTTCCACAAACCCCAAAATTTTAACCTTAGACTGTCTACTATTGACCTCACCCCTTTCCTAAGAGGTCTGTAGGGGGCATGCATAAGCGCACCAATGTGCCTACCATCCCTGTCCTATTGTTTCTTTTATATATATTTTTATTTTTCTTATATGTAAGTATTCATAAGCATTCATAGCATTCATAACTATAAGTATTCATACATAGTATTCATAACTATTCATAAGTATTTGAATAGTTTTCAAATACTTACTATGAATAAGTATTTATAGTATTCATAATTATGTTTTTACTTATACCTATTATCTTGTAAGCAATTGACAAATAAAAATAAATAAATAAATAAAAATATCAAAGATCTTATGCCAGGGATGGCGAACCTTTTCAGCACCAAGTGTCCAAACTGGAACACACACACATGGGCACACATGCGCGCATGCCGGAGCACTGGAAACTGATGACTAGCTGGGCAGTACACATGCATATGTTGGCAAGCTGGACTTCGCATGCACTGGAGTGCCAGAAACCAAAGACCAGCTGGCCGGTGTACATGCATGTGCCAGCCAACTGGTCTTCACACGTTGGAGCACTAGAAAACTGAAGACCAGCTGGCCTGCATGCATGCCCATGGAGAGGGTTCTCTGTGCCCCCTGTGGTACACCTGCCATAGGTTTGCCATCATGATCCTATGCCATGATAGGCCCCTTAGTGGGTGACTTTTTTGTTTTGTTCTTCAGCATTATCACTTTAATATTAATGTTTATTTTGTTGTTGGAGTGAAGTTATATATATATGTTTTTTTAAGTTTTTGCAGGTACTTAACATGTATGCTGTTCAGCTTCCTACGGGTATTATCCCACGTCATTGTAGTGCTTTTAAAGTTGTAGCAACGTTTCAGCAGAATCTCATCTGCCATTATCAGGCTTCTATCTTGAGTTCGTATGTGGGTCAGACTATCACAGCCGTTAGTTTTAAATTTGAGGCTAGCCGACTGCTGTGCCAGGATGGCTTTTTCTACATCCTGATTGGTTGGGAGTCTTGGTCTGTGTTTATTGGACTTGGAGTTTGTTTGATTGATGTTTCTGGTTTCTTCTGTCTGTTTTATGGCTTTGATTGCCTGGCAACAATATGTTCCTGTATTGGAGGTTTTCAGTGCAGCTTGGCTTTGCGTGAAAGGACGGCTATCATCTATGAGGAAGCTAGGTTTCATCTGGGTGCCTGGTTGGGGTGTGTTTGAGCTGGAGGTATCAGGGGGAGTCTGTTTGTGCCCAGGTGTTTACCTGGCTTGTGGTGTGGAGATCTTTCTATTTGAGAGTGCAGGCTTCCAAATGATTGACAGTCTGGTGGAATCATCTCTTCTATTCATGCTTTCAGGTCTTTTTTCAATCTCTATGGCTTCTCTGATGATTCTGTGGCTGGGGTTTCCTATTGTGGCTAGGGTTTTGGTGCCACTGAAGTTGATGTTGTGACCTGTGGCTTTCATGTGTTGGACTAGTGGGGAGGTGTGTTCCAGCTTTTTTACTACATTTTTGTGTTCATCCAGGCGGATACTTGTTCTTCTATTGATCTGTCCAATGTATGTGGCCGGGCATGATGCACAGGGAACTTCGTATATGCCTTGGTTTTCCAGGTCAATTTTGTCTTTGGGGTTTCTCTTACTGATTTTTTCTGTAGTACCTCTTATGTAGGGCAGGACAGCTGTTCCAGAGGTCTGTTGATCATCTAGGTCTCTATTATGTCTTGGTGTGTTATTGTGGATCAAGCTAGTGATTTTGTTTTTGTGGAAGCCGTTGGCTGTCAGTACTTTAGTTAGGGTGCATAGTTCAGTCTTTATATGTGTCTTGTCTGCCAGGTGTTTGGTTCTGGTGATTAGTGTTTTGGCCACAGAATTTATCTGTGCTGGGTGGTGGTGGGATTGGGCTTTGAGGTCACAGTTAGTGTGTGTTTTCTTCTGGTATACTGTGTGTCCCAGTGTGCCATCTGTTCTTTTGTAGATTAGTACATCTAGGAATGGTAGTTGTTTGTTTATTTCCGTTTCCATGGTGAACTTGATTTTGGGGTGTGTGCTGTTTAGGTGTGTTAGGAAATCGTTTAGGTTTTCTTTTCCATGGGGCCAAATCACAAATGTGTCATCGATGTGTCTTAGCCATAGTTTGGGTTTGTGGGTGGCATTAGCCAGGGGTCTGGATTCGAATTCTTCCATGAACAGGTTTGCAATGACGGGTGACAGTGGTGATCTAACAGAACACTGCTTAAACAACACATATTTCATGTACAAAGGACAAAGATACAAGCAAATTGAAGGAGCCCCTATGGGATCATCACTGTCACCCGTCATTGCAAACCTGTTCATGGAAGAATTCGAATCCAGAGCCCTGGCTAATGCCACCCACAAACCCAAACTATGGCTAAGACACATCAATGACACATTTGTGATTTGGCCCCATGGAAAAGAAAACCTAAATAATTTCCTAAGACACCTAAACAGCACACACCCCAAAATCAAGTTCACCATGGAAACAGAAATAAACAAACAACTACCATTTCTAGATGTACTAATCTACAAAAGAACAGATGGCACTCTAGGACACACCATATTCCAGAAGAAAACACACACCAACTGCGACCTCAATGCCCAATCCCACCACCACCCAGCACAGATAAATTCTGTGGCCAAAACACTAATCACCAGAACCAAACGCCTCAAAGACAAGACACATATAAAGACTGAACTATGCATCCTGACTAAAGTTCTGACAGCCAACGGCTTCCACAAAAACAAAATCACCAGCTTGATCCACAAAAACACACTAAGACATAATAGAGACCTAGAAGATCAACAGATCTATGGAACAGCTGTCCTGCCCTACATAAGAGGTACTACAGAAAAAATCAGTAAGATACTACACAGGCATCACATCAAGACTGCCTTCAAAACAAACAAAAAATAGCAGCCATCCTTAAAAACCCCAAATTAACCTGGAAAACCAAGGCATATATGAAGTTCCCTGTGCTTCATGCCCGGCCACATACATTGGACAGACCAATAGAAGAATAAGTATCCACCTGGATGAACACAAAAATGCAGTAAAAAAGCTGGAACACACCTCCTCACTCACCAACACATGAAAGCCACAGGTCATATCATCAACTTCAATGGCACCAAAACCCTAGCCACAATAGAAATCCCCAGCCACAGAATTATCAGAGAAGCCATCGAGATTGAAAAAAGACCTGAAAGCATGAATAGAAGAGATGATTCCACCAGACTGTCAATCATTTGGAAGTCTGCACTCTCAAACAGAAAGATCTCCACACCACAAGCCAAGCAAACACCTGGGCACAAACAGACTCCCCCTGATACCTCCAGCTCAAACACATCCCAACCAGGCACCCAGATGAAACCTAGCTTCCCAATAGATGATAGCCATCCTTTTACTCGAAGCCAAGCTGCACGGAAAGCCTCCAATGCAGGAACACAATGTTACCAGCTAATCAAAGCCACAAAACAGACAGAAGAAACCAGAAATACCAATCAAGCAAACTCCAAGACCAATAAACACACACCAAGATTCCCAATCAATCAGGAGGAAGAAAAAAGCATTCTGGCTCAACAGTAGGATAGCCTCAAATTTAAAACTAACGTTTTAAAGACGTTTTTAAGACGTGGGATAATACCCGAAGGAATTTTTGTGGGTACTTACATGTGTGCTGTTCAGCTTCCTTCGGGTATTTTCCCACGTCATTGTAGTTGTGCTTTTAAAGTTGTATCAATGTTTCGGCAGAATCTCATCTGCCATTAGAAGTTAGAAGAAATTAGAAACACCAATCAAGCAGAACACAGCAAACTCCAAGACGAATAAACATAGACCAAGACTCCCAACAAATCAGGATGAAGAAAAAAACCATTCTGGCTCAGCAGTAGGCTAGCCTCAAATTTAAAACTGAAACGGCTGTGATAGCCTGACTCACAGACGAACTCAATACAGAAGCCTGATGATGGCTGATGAGATTCTGCCGAAACATTGCTACAACTTTAAAAGCACAATTATAATGACATGGGATAATAATACCCAACCCTGGTTTCAAATTTGAGGCTGGTCCATTCTGATTGGCTGGGAGCCTGGATCTGTGTTCATTGGAGTTGGAGTTTGATTGATTGGTGTTTCTGGTTTCTTCTGTCTGTTTTGTGGCTTTGATTGGCTGGCAACACTCTGTTCTTGTGTTGGAGGCTTTCAGTGCAGCTTGACTCCGTGTGAAGGGACGGCTGCTCTTCATTAGTAAGCTGCTATTCATTAGCAAGCTGGGTTTCACCTGGGTGCCTGGTGGGGGCTGTTTGGGTTGGAGCTATCAGAGGGAGTCTGTTTTTGCCCAGGTGTTTGCCTGGCTTGTGGCATGGAGATCTTTCTATTTGAGAGTGCAGGCTTCCAAATGATTGACAGTCTGGTGGAATCATCTCTTCTATTCATGCTGTCAGGTCTTTTTTCAATCTGTATGGCTTCTCTGATGATTCTGTGGTTGGGGTTTTCTATAGTGGCCAGGGTTTTAGTGCCATTGAAGTTGATGTTGTGACCTCTGGTTTTCATGTGTTGGACTAGTGAGGAGGTGTGTTCCAGCTTTTTT
>BLBF01015011.1:0-17742 GCA_015471245.1 Laticauda colubrina
TTTTGCCCAGGTGTTTGCCTGGGCAAAAACAGACTCCCTCTGATAGCTCCAACCTAACCCCCCCACCAGGCACCCAGGTGAAACCCAGCTTGCTAATGAATAGCAGCTTGCTAATGAAGAGCAGCCGTCCCTTCACACGGAGCCAAGCTGCACTAAAAGCCTCCAACACAAGAACAGACTGTTGCCAGCCAATCAAAGCCACAAAACAGACAGAAGAAACCAGGAACACCAATCAATCAAACTCCAAGTCCAATGAAACAGGTCCAGGCTCCCAACCAATCAGAATGGACCAGCCTCAAATTTAAAACCAGGAGCTGTAAGACCCATATCCATACAGAAGCCTGATGATGGCAGATGAGATTCTGCTGAAACGTTGCTACAACTTTAACAGAACTATAATGACGTGGGATAATACCCGAAGGAAGCTAAACAGCATATATATATATATATGTTTTCTTAGGTTTTCGCGGGTACTTACATGTGTGCTGTTTAGCTTCCTTCGGGTATTATCCCATGTCATTGTAGTTCTGTTAAAGTTGTAGCAACGTTTATACACACACACACACACACACACACACACACACAGTATATATACAGTATATATACAGTATATATATAGTATATATATATATATACATATACAGTATATATACAGTATGCATACATATACAAATACATATACTTATGCAGTACATATACAGTATGTTCATATTCATGTTCATATATACATACATACATACATACATGTATGTATACATACAAGCATATATGAAACCATAGCCAATATAAGCTCTAACAACTATAACTATACTTTAAAGATTTATGCGTTAACTTATATTAACAACACTGACCCAATATTTTTTCTATATCAAGGTTTGATTGTTATAACTTTGATTGCAGAAAGCCTTAATGAGCTTCATTTCAACAATATTCAGTTCCACAAAGTAGCAATACATAATAACTTTAGCTTCCTCCTCAAAATGGTATATCAGCATAAGCTAGAAAATAATCCTTTGGTTAGGTGGATTTCAATCTGCCTTAGCTAAAGTGAGTTGCACTCTCTCAAAAATGCAAGGTTGATGAATGAATAAGTGGATGAATGAGCCTGTGGATTGAAGAGTACATCCTTGGCAGCAATCTCTGAAATCTTAATATGCTGCTTATGTATACCGCACATGATGAATCAAGACTGCAAAGTTATGAACTTTAAAAAAAAAAAAAAAGATATTTGAAAAACTGAACTGATGAATAAAAATTAAGCTGGCAAGTCATGGTAAGTGTGATTAAATTCTGTGATGCAGAAGTTCTACATCTGTAGCTGATGCAACTTTAGAGCATTGTCCTGTTCAGAGAGTTAAGGCAGACAGCAGGCACAATGACATGTTAAATTACCCACATGATGTATAGCTTAATGAACCCCCTTGTGTTGATCACGCTTGGCATTAATCAAGAGCCATGAACAGATTCCCTTATTTTCTCAATGCTTCCCTGATAAACTGCAATTTCATTTAACCTTGGACAGGAGCTTTAATAGCATCTATGAGACAACTGTCAATACTTTCCTGGGGATGCAGTGATTAAAGTGCAACACAAGATGCACGCCATGAATTTTCTTCATTTGGCATTAGAATTTTCATTTTTAAGCAACTATTTGCATAAAATATGCTAGAAATACGAAGATGACAAGATTTACTTGAAGCTAAAGAAAATTCCTTTAAAGTGAGGTAAAATGTCCCATCATATTAATTAATAATTGCAAACTTTAAGTAAAAGTAACTATGGAAATGCAACACCCAAAGCCAAAAATGTCAAGTAAAAATGACAATATTTTTAAATTTTCTCATTATAAGATATTGACACTCCTTTTTTGAGAATATGAGAATAAGTAATAGGATATGACAAGGATACTTGTGAGAAAACATAAGAACCATAAAGTAACAGACTTCTGTAGAGGAATACTTGCATGTTTTGGCTAAGTAGGCACTGCATATATGCACTGTATATATATTTGTATGCATATCTGCTCATTTTTAACAATGAGTAGAATAAGTTAAGATATCATAAGAAGCTAAGCAGAGAAGCTGCTGATCCATCACAATCTTACTTCATCCGCAAATATCTTCATATACAAGCACCTCTTCTGATCCAGTTCTCGCTGATTTTAAAACAGGGTTATTTTTCTTATTTTTTGAAAAGGTCACTGTAGCAAGATAGACGGAATAATTGTATTAGGAACAAGGAAGCATTTACAGCAGAGTTCTCCAATGTGGCAATATTAACCTCCAATGGGACTATCCATTATGGTGCTGGTTGTTGTTATTTGTAGTACTGTTAATTGAAATAATATTCATTAATTATTTTCATATAATAAATGATTGGAGGATGTTGATATGCAGTCTGAAAATTCATGACAGGGGCTGATGAGCTGAAGTTGGGGACTCATCAACATTAGAGGAAACAATAGTCCTCCAAAGGAGCCAACAAAAATGAGAAGGAAAATTAAATTGCTTTATATAGTGAAAAGTCTTTATTTGTGCCATCCAATATAATTTGAATTTCACCCTTCATCTGATATATTGTGTCTCTGAAAGTTGAACTCTTATTAACTGTGATGAACTGAAAATGAATAATAGTCCTAAATGTGTTGGGCATACAGAATGGTCATGACTCTGTGAACAGCTTAGGGGGGATTCTAAAGCATTATGAAATCGTATATAAATCTAAGTGCTATTGCTACAGCTATAAGTGCAAGGACTGGTCCTAAGTCACTTTTTTGTGTTTGGATGGTCATGACATGAATAATTGAAAATGTATAGGACTGTGTACTGGAATTACACTTCAATACCATATTTGGAACTACCAGATGCTGTATTCTGCCCTCAAATTTCTTAACCCAACTCTGTTTTTAATTTCTGGCAATTGTTTTTCCATTGGTAAAAATCTAGGCATTCCAGAAAATATGTAAGGGATGTTTCAGTATTAAAATAAATTTTATACTGAAATTTCATCAGCTGTTGCCATAATTTTTTGGAGAATTAATGGTTCTAACAGCAGTTATTTCTGAATTACTGTCCAGGCTTCTCTGCAATTAACCTTCTGAGCTTCTCTTAATTGAAAAAAGAGGGGATGAAATGTCCTCACAACAGAATGCTACAGGAAGGAACTTTGAACCAAAGGTATAAAACACTGAAGTCAAAGAATTTTTTTTTTTAGTATTTAGTATTTATTTGATTTGTCAATCGCTTACAAGATAAAGATATAAGAATAAATATAGTTTTGAATACATGAGATAGATACTTATAAGAAAAATTAAAAAAAACAATAGGACAGGGACAGTAAGCATGATTGGTGGCTACAGGCCTCTTAGGAAAGGGGTGAGGTCAATAGTAGACAGTCTAAGGTTAAAGTTTTGGGGGTTTGGGGAAGAAACCACAGTCAGGTAGAGTATTCCAAACACTGAACACTGTTGCTGAAGTTGTATTTTCTGCAGTCAACATTGGTGCGGTAACTGCTACAATGTCCATCGGCTAAAAGGTTGTCTATAGAAGAAGTGTAAACTGGTGTATATGGGCATTCTGTTTGAAGGACTTTGCAAAGAGGAGCCAAAAACAATTAATATGATTTATCTTTCTAAAATCACACAGTCCTTTTCAAAGTTTTGTTGTAGTAGTAGTTCCTTGTTTGGCTACATATGTGTTTCCAATACAAGTATTTATCAGGCTGAATCTGCTTAGTTTTTTGTTAAATAAATTTTATTAATTTTACAAGTAAAACAGACAAACAACAGGTACATAAATGGGAAAAAGAAAAAAGAACAAAAAAAGAAAAGTAGAAAAAAAAAGATCAGAAAGAGTTAAAAACACTTTCGTCCTCAACAGTTTGTGGGACCTTATTTTCAACCTTATCTTAAACCCTCTATACAATTGATCCTTGTGCAAATATATATTCACTACAATTATAACATATCTTCTTTTGCCCTTTATTGTTTAATCGATCTTTGTTCTATCCATTTGTACCAGAAGTTCCAGTTGTTATAGTATATTGATGTATCGTTTCCTTTTAATGCCAAAGTTAATTTGTCCATCTCTGCACAATTTGCTATTGTTTGAATAATCAATTCCCCTGATGGAATATGAGGTTGCTTCCAACATTGTGCAAAGGCCAATCTGGCCGTTGTCAAAATATGTATTATCGTATACTTCACTTTTTTGAGATTTGTTTATTAAAGACCCCTAATAGAAAAAGTTCTGGTTTAAATTCAATCTGTTCTATTGTCATTTCCTCCAACCATTTTCTAATTTTCTGCCAATATTTTTGTGCCTCTATACAAGACCACCACATATGGAAGAAAGGTCCTTCCTTTTTTTTACATTTCCAGCAATTTGGACACATGTTGGGGTGCATTTTCGCTAATCTCGAGGGGGAAAAGTGCCATTTGTAAAACATCTTATAGGCATTTTCCTTGTAGGCTGCCGATTTTGTGATTTTATTATTTCTACTCCAGACCTTCTCCTATTCCATTAAAGTGATACTACGTCATATATTCCTACTCCAGGCTATCATATTCCTTTTGACAATTTCTTCCTCTAATTCTGCCTCTAGTAGGTAATTATAAAATTTTGTAATTTTTTTTTGTCTGGGCCTAATAGAATTTTGTCTAGTTGCTGAAGTTTATTATTGATTCCAAATTCTTTCTTATCCTGTTTGTATCTACTCTGTACTTGAAGATATGCCCATCTATCGATTTGTACTCCCTGGTCCTGAAGATCTTGCCACAATTTCAATGAATGGGCAGACCACAATCCAATTCAGATAATCTGGTAAGATAGAAAAAAACCCAGGAAAAGGTGGACATCAAATATGCAGTTAATTAGTGAAAAAGAATACATGAATAAACTTAAGGAGGAATTAAACTTTTTCCTAAAAGAAAATAACAATGGAGCAACTACGAAATAAAACATTTGGGACACAATGAAGGCAGTAATAAAAGGTATAACAATCTCTTACAATGCCAAGAGGAATAAAGAAAAATATGCCAAAATAAACTACAACAAAAAATTACAGAATTAAAAATTCAATTACAAAGTACCCTAAAGAATTCAAGATTGCAAAATGATGACAATAATTAAACAGATGGTAATAATTAAACACAAATTGAATTTAGTTGAACAAGAGAGAATGATTATAAATTTAAATACAACTAGATAAACTTATTTTGAGCACACTAATAAGCCAGGGACATGGGTGTCCTATAGTCTTAAAAAAGAGAAAGAAAAAAGATTGAATTACCAATTAATAGATGGAAATGGAGATACACAACAGGAGATAGAACAGAAAAAAGAAATTGCCCATAAGTATTTTGAAGATTTATATAAAAGGGAGGGGGTCAATGAGGATAGGATAAGAAACTATCCAGATAAAATGAAGGATAAAGTAATTGGGAAGAGATGAAAGAATTATTAAACAAAGATATTACTTGATCTCAATTGAAAACAGCAATAAAGAATCAGAAAAATAGTAAATCTCCGGTATCAGATGGGATCCCAGGGGAACTATACAAGGCAATAGGAGAACTAATAGGACCCCTTATGGTAGAAGTTTTTAACAATGTCCTATGGGCAACCAGAATGCTGGACTCATGGAGGGGGGCATTGATTTCACTGATCCCGAAGGAAAACCTGGACTCCCAATATATTCAAAACTACAGGCCAACTTCCTTGTTAAATATGGACTATAAAATATTTGCTTCTATTATTGCAAACAGATTAAAAAGAATTTTGAATGACCTAATAACGAAGACCAAAATGGATTTCTCCCGAACAGACAAATCAGGAATAATTTAACAACAGTATTGGATGTTCTGGAATTCTATGAAGCCCACCCTGAGAAACTAATAGCCTTTATGTTTTTAGATGCACAGAAGGCCTTCAATAACTTGAATTGGCAATTTTTAATCCAAAGAATTTATAACATGAACTTAGGCACCAAATTTGAAAATATTATAACCACCATCTATGTCACACAACAGGTGAACATTACAATAAATGGGGAATATACCTGCCCAATAAAAATAGAGAAGAGTCAGACAGGGTTGCCCACTCCCACCCCTGTTCTTCATATTATCATTGGTAACATTACTAACATATATTAGACAGAATCCAGACATAAAAGGATTAAAAGTTAAGAAACAAAAGTTTTTGAGAAAAGTTAAGAAAAAAGAAGTTAAGAATATAAGCTGCAAGCATTTGCAGATGACATGGTTTTTTTTATTGAAGAGCCAATTGAAAGAGGACAAAAACTGATGAACGAGTTAGAATAATTTGGAGTAGTTGCAGGATTAAAAATTAATAGAAAGAAAACGAAATTATTACTAAAAATCTAACAGGAAAAAAGAAGTTAGAATTAGAAAAGTGTTAGATCGTGGGAAAAGAAACTCGAGACCAGTATGACTTTTCAGCTCTTTATTTAGTTGCTTGAATCTGCTCTGGCTGCGGAGCTGCAGCAGCCTCTTTTATAACAGCGGCTAGCGGCTTGCAGCCAATGACAGCTCTTTGAATCCCCCGCTGATCCAGCAGGCCAATCACAGGGTGGTAATGCAAACTAATCAGGATCGCATTTCTGGACCAATCAGAAGAGGGTATTTCAAGTATGTTAATATAGAACACCCCTCCCCTCTTGGTTTAGCCCGACCTACTTACTTAGTCCCATAAGTAGGCAGGGCTTTTGTGTTGTCTACTTGACCTGCACAGCTCAGTTGTGGTGTTGCCTTCGGCTGGTTCGGACGGGATCACTGTTTCTCCTCTCATCTCGGTGGAACCTCCTGGAAGGGTAAGTCAGCCCAGCCGCTCCCTCCCGGTCTGCCCAGGCTGGTCGAGTCGGCTCTGCCGCTCCCACCTGGTCTTTCTGGGCTGGTTGAGTTGGCTCGGCTGCCTCTTCCAGGGGTGGCCTCGTGTTGGTTTTCTGCTGCCAGTACCCGTCTACTGAAGTCTTCTGCCGGTATGTAGTTTGGGTTTCACTGGAGTTCTGCTGGGCTCTTGTTAGTCGATGTGTTCGGTGTTATATGTTGGATGGTTAGCAATTTATTGATTTTGTCTTGAATGTCCCCTATGTCTATTTTATCTAATGCCTCTTTGGTATACCACGCATTCCACCCATCCGTTTGCAGCCGGGTGAGCGGGCGTTGTTAGGGCATGTCGTATACCCAGTTTGGCTAGGAATTTTTCGAATGACAGCACTGTGAATGCGGCCCGTTGTCTGAGACTAACAAGTCCAGTAACCCATGCGTAGCGAATAGTTTTTTTAGCTGTCTGATGACGGTTTCTGTTGTGGACTGCATGACTGTGATCTCCAGCCAATTGGAGTAAGCATCAACAATTATTAAAAATGTATATCCCTTTGTGGGTCCAGCAAAATCTATATGGATTCTCGACCAGGGGGCCCTGGGTGTCTCCCACTTGAGGGTAGGTGCAGGAGGGGGGTAGGTCTGGACTTTTGGCATTTTATGCATGTTCTCACCCATATCTCAATATCTTTGTCCATCCCGGGCCACCAGACATAACTCCTGACCAGGGATTTCATTTTGACAATACCTGGGTGTCCTCCATGTAGCATGCACGGTAGTTTTTCCTGCATTGTTTTTGGAATAACAACTCTATTCCCCCACAATATATATCCCTTCAATATCGATAGCTCCGTTTGTCGGTTTCGGAAAGGTTTAAATGTCTTGCCATCATTGGTTTCCAGCCACCCTTTCCCTACCCAGTTTAAAATCCGCACCAGTTGTCTGTCTCTTGCGGTCTCTTTTGCAATATCTGACACGGTTATGGGTATGTTTGGAAAGGTCTCTATTTGTAATGTGGATGTGGTCAGTGCCGGGTCCTCTTCCAGATCAGGCAGGGGGAAAAAACTCAGGGCATCAGTGTGTGAAATGTTCTTCCCTGACTGGTGGATTAATTGGTAGTTTTTGCGGCAAGGAACTCGGACCACCTTGTCATCCATGGTGACAATATGTTTGGGGTGGCCTTGTTCCCTGCGAGTATCCCCAGGAGTGGTTTGTGGTCAGTAACGAGTAAGAAAATACTACCATAGAGATATTCATGAAAACGCTTTACTCCAATGATCGCTGCTAGTGTCTCTCTGTCCAACTGGCTGTAGTTCCTCTCTGCCTTGGACAACGTCTTGGAGTAGAATGCGATTGGTGCTTCTCTCCCATCTGGTAGTGTGTGACTGAGTATGGCCCCAACGCCGAAAGATGATGTGTCGCATGTCACTGTCAGTGGTAGGGTTTCATTGTATTGAATGAGTACTGATTCGGATGTCAGCAGATCTTTTACTCCTTGGAACGCGGCTTCTTCCTGTCAGCCCCAGGTCCATGTAACTGTCTTATCAAGTAGTCTATGCAGTGGCTCCACCATTGTTGCCTTCTGCGGCAAAAAGACATTATAAAAATTAATGACTCCCAGAAATGCTTGTAGCTCTGTTTTGTTTTGTGGTCTGGGGGCTTCTTTTATACCTTTTCTTTTCTTTTCAATGCGGTGAATTCCATCTTTGTTTATTATATACCCCAAGAATTCAACTTTTTCGGTGGCCAGCTGGCATTTTTCTTTTTTTACTTTGAGTCCCGCCTCTTTAAATCTTTGTAGGACCTCCCTGAGGCGGCTTTCCAATTGGTTTTTCTTCTTAGCGGATACCAGCACGTCATTGAAGTAGGGCACCATCCCTTTAATTCCCTGTAAAGGATGCTCCATCAAGCTTTGGAACACCCCTGGGGCCACACTGACTCCTAATTGCAACCTGTTGCATTTAAATGACCCCCTGGGAGTCACAGTGGTTTGCGCCTCTGCTGTTTTGGAATCGATGGGCAATGGCTGGTATGCCTGCGCCAGGTCGAGCTTCGCAAAGACTTTTCCTCCCCCAAATGAATGTAACAGATGTTGCACCACTGGAACGGGGTATGCGCTTTGTTGTAGCACGTGGTTTAGGGTGGCCTTATAGTCTCCGCAGATTTGCACAGACCCATCTGGCTTAACTGGTGTCACAATTGTAGTTTCCCACCATGCGTGGTCTATCTGTTCCAGTACCCCTTGTGCGATGAGCTTATCCAATTGCTCATCGATCTTTGGTTTGAGTGTGAATGGGACTCGCCGTGCCTTTAGCCAGATTGGTGCTATGTTTGGATTCAAAGTAAACAAAATTGAGGACCCTTGGTACTTGTCTAGCTTCCCGTCAAATACGTTCTGGAAGTCCTTCATCAGGTTCTCCTCCCAGTCTGCCTCGATGATGCTGTTTATGCCGGTCACTTCGATCCCCAGTGGCGCAAACCATTCTAGCCCCAGCATGCTTGAGCGATCCCTATCCACTATTGTCAACGGGAGGATTTCTGCATGTTCCTTGAAGGTTATTTGAAAATGGCCGACTCTGACTACGGGGATCCTGTTCCCTGGTAGTCCTTTAAGGTCAGTCTTTGGTTTTCCAATTCTCTTCTCCGTATGCTGGGTATTAGTTATTTGATGGTGTTCCAGGATACCATAGACAGGTATGACCCGGAGTCCACTTCCATGTTGCACTGTTGGCCTTCAATTTTGACCTGTATGTTTACCTTTCGGTCATCTGTTGCACTCGAATGCCCAATGGTAATGGTTTGGTGAGTCTGTTCCTTTCAGTAGGAACAGTTCGCTGGGCCACTTGTTCCTGCTTTCACAACTAGAATGGCTCCCTGCCTGCCTGTCTGTCTTTGGTCCGGGGGGGCCCTGCTATCTCATCGCCTAGGGCTGTAGCTCTTTTTATTTTGGCAGACCCTAGCAAGGTGTCCCCGTTTCTCGCAGTGGTGGCAAATAGTGTCTAGGAAACGGCATTTGGATCGAGGGTGGTTTCCTCCACACCCAGCGCATTGGAAACCCGGCTTGCATTCTCTCCTTTCCTGTCTGTACCATTCCGACTGGAGTCTATGTATTTCTTCCTCCTCCTCGTCAGTCTCGGATAAGGACTCGACATCCTCATGGTGCGTGGTGGTGATGGTCCTTTGATTGCCCTCTGTCTTCCTTTCTTGGTGTTGGCCTGTTTCTGCCCATGTTTTCTGGGTCACCGCATTCATTTTCTGCATGGTTGCTGCTGACTTCTTCGTGGCCTCAGCTGCAGTGGCCTCGGCGATGGCCTCGGTGACCGTGATGTTGTCCAGGTCAGTAGTCGGCTCTGTAATGTGAGATCCCTCAGTCCAGAACCACACGGTCCCTCATAGCTTCGTCCATATTGAGGAAATTACATGCACCGCCAATGTCCCTCAGAGCCGCTACGAATTCCCCAACACTCTCATCTTCTCTCTGGTCTCTTTTATAAAATACATGTCTCCTGATAAGGTTGGAGACACACGGTGCATAACGGGCTCTGAGTAGTCGGTCCAACTCTGGCCATGCCATCTGCGTGACGTCCTGAGGTTCGGCCAACGCTTTAGCCATTTTGAACACTATAGGCCCACAGTGTGTCAGGAACACAGCTCCCTTCCTTTTATCGCTGATTTCTTGCAGGTTGTTGCTCTCAAGGAACATGAGGAACCGGTTGATGTACGATTCCCAGTCCTCTGTCGTTGGGTCGAATGGTGCAGGTGGTGAGTTGCTGCCGGCCATCTTGTCGGTTGGTCAGTCCTTGTTGCCACATGCTCAATTGGTCTCCTTTGTCTCAGTATCCCACCTTTGTCGCCAGTGTTACATCATGGGAAAAGAGACTTGAGACCAATGTGACTTTTCAGCTCTTTATTTAGTTGCTTGAATCTGCTCTGGCTGCAGAGCCGCGGCAGCCTCTTTTATAGCAGCTGCTAGCGGCTCGCGGCCAATGACGGCTCTTTGAATTCCCCCCCCCCCCGATCCAGCAGGTCAATCACAGAGTGGTAATGCGAACCAATCAGGATTGTGTTTCTGGACTAATCAGCAAGTAGTATTTTCTGGTCCAATCAGAAGAGGGTATTTCAAGTATGTTAATATAGAACAAAAAGGTCATGGGATTTCAAGTGATAAAGAAAGTTAAATACTTAGGAATATGGCTGACAGCACATTGCAAAACACTAAAGGAAAATAATTACAACAAACTATTGCAACAGGTAAAGAAGGATTTAGAAACATGGGGTAAACTGTAACTTTCACTTAGGCAGGATTGCAACGATTAAAATGTCTATTCTTCTGAAATTTCTTTATATATTTCAGATGATACCAATTAAAGTACACAAAAAGTATTTTGAAGAACTTAATAAAATAATCACAAAATTTATTTGGCAAAGGAGAAAACCAAGGATAAATTTAAAGGCAATGCAAGATATGAAGAGCAGGAAAGAGATGGTCCTTCCATTTTGGGAGTTGTACTATAGTGCGGCCTCCTTAGTATGGTTGAAGGAATGGGTGAATTTAACAAACAAGAGAATATTAGTTTTAGAAGGCCACAACCTACAGAGGGGATGGCATGGTTTTCTATGGGATATTGGGAAAACCACCCAGAAATACTTTCAGACACGTAATTAGAGATGCATTATTGACTAACTGGAAGAAAATAAGGAGAAAACATTATTTAAAGATACCAATCTGGATTTCAACAAGAGAAACGAAATTGTCATCAAATTGTCATTTTTCTTATTGAAAGGCTATTAAAAACATGGTATGAATATTAATATTTGAAATTCAGTCTCTTATTCGCTTTTAGTACCCAGGTATAAAGAGCACCAGTTTTATTGCTAGATGATTAAAACAGAAGCCTATTTCACAACTTCAAAGTTTATATTTTTATCTTTCTCTTCTTTTCTCCCTTAGAAGATCAAATATTATACAAATGGTTATCTGCAACTCTAATTTAAGAAAGAATCAATAGAAAAGCAAATCTGAAATGAGGGAAATGAAATCAATATATTTAGCTGACCCAAAAATGACATGTTCACTAGTCAAGTATCAGAAATGCTAAAGAAATGGTTTTGGATATTTAACTAAAATAAACAATTCATACAAAAGATCCAAAGGTCCAAGACACTTATGCAAACTGATATATGGAAAGCTTTTTAGAGGATACAATTATGTGATAATATTCAAATGATGTTATTAGTGTCAGTCTGCTTCCTATACAACCAGAGGATTAGAAATGTTAGTGAAGCATATTGATAATTTAATTCAGGACAGGGATTAAAATTTATTATGATACAAAGAGCAGTAAGCTCTTACTTTAGATTGCTACATACCACTGATTCCATCAGTGTTGGGTAGCTGTAACAAATGTAAATAAATAAATACTGTAAAGACATAGTAATTTCATTTCTGCAAGTACTGTAAATGCCCTGCAGACCTGTTAGGACTGCAGTGCAATATGGCCTTTAGTTATACATGGGATAGCAAGTGCCAGAATTATTTATTTATTAATAAAATTTGTATCATTCTCTATGTCACCACAAGCATCTTCAGGTGATTATAAAAATTACTAGACAGCACAATCTGAGGCTTTGGAATCTATAATTACAATATATCTGAAGAACATCTGAACAACAATGTTTGGAGAAGAATCACACAGGCCTGCCATGTTTAGCTGGAGAAGGGTCTAATTTCACTCGGGATACCAGATCTGGGTTGCAAAAATTCAAATAATCACAAAAAGTAGCAAGGATCTTGGAAACTCTTAAGCATTCAGTGACTGTCCATGTTTATTCCAGTAGCCCTAAATTCCAGCATATTTGGCAATGAAGTACGAATTTAACCTAATCTTACTTCAGCAAACTTAGGTATATGAATATTGTTCTATATGTAAAGTGGGTGACTCCAAATCTGCAAACCTGATTGGTCAAATAAAATAAGCATTGGATTGGTTCACTAGGAACCAATCCAAAGGGCTGCTAAAAGGCGGCAAATTTAAACAACTGCCATTGGCTGCAAGCAGGCAAGCCAGCCTGTATAAAAGGCTGGCCTCAGCTTCAGCCAAGTGTTCCTATTTACTGACTAGTTAAAGAATAAAGTATTTGTTGTTGGAACCCGGTCTACCTCGTGTGTTTTCCGAACAAAACAATGGCGACGAAGGTGGGATCGTCCTGAACGAAAAAACCTGCACGCGGTGATAAGAAGTCCAGATTACAACCAAGATGTCTGGAAACAACACACCGCCCGCACCCTTCAATCCCAACGAAGAGGATTGGGATTCCTATGCTGATCGCTTCCAAATGTATTTGGAGAGCAATGAAATGGAAGACATGTCAGAGCAACGCAAGAGAGCGGTATTCTTGACGCACTGCAGGCCAACAGTTTTCAAGATGGCAAAGGCCCTTGCGAAACCCCGGGACGTTAAACAGCTAACGTGGACAGAATTGCAAAGAGTCCTCAAAGCACACTACGGTCCGATGGTGTCAAACTTAATAAGGCGACACGAATTTTACCGCAGAGACTAGAGAGAGGGAGAGACCATCGCCGATTTCATCGCTGCCCTTAGACAATTAGGGGGTGAGTGTGAATTTTTGAACATTGACGAAGCAATGAGGGATCGCGTGGTGCTGGGCCTGAGAGACTCGACCACACAGAATAAATTACTCAACAAGCCCAACATCACCGTTACCGAAGCCATCGTGGAAGCCACAGCCGCTGAAGCCGCGAAAAAATCTGCCATAGCCATGAAAAAGATGAACACACACAGCGAAGAAACACCAACCAAAGACAGGAAGCAGCCTGCCACCACAACCCACTACGAAGAGTCGGGCGAAACAATTGAATCGAGCGAAGAAGATGACGAGGTCCACTGTTTGCTCACGAACAGAAAAGAGCGCGAAAGAAGAAATTGGCGGGAATGCGCTGGCTGCGGAGGAAACCATCCCCGAGCCGAATGCAGATTTCTCGATGCCATCTGCCGGCATTGCAAGAAACGAGGGCACATCGAGAAGGTCTGCAGGAACAAAAAATACTACAGCCCAACGAGACGCAGAAATTCCCCAACACGAGCTGAGCCTAAACGAGCTGAGAGAAAGTGGCAACAAGAGAAGTGAGCCAATACACACCAAACTGTCATTATACAGAGCGCTCAGATGCTCTGAAGAATTTTTTCAGAAGAAAATTAAAGTCATCATGAAAATCGAAGGAAAACACTGCAAGATGGAAGTGGACTCGGGGTCCTTCCTCTCCATGGTATCATGGGACACAATAAGACAGCTAGTCCCAAGTATCAAACCCAAAGAATTGAACAAGCCAACACCTAATATACTGTCCCCAAGAATGACTAGATGGTCAGAGTTCCTAGCAGCTTATTCCTACACTCTGACACATCGTCCAGGGAAACAAATTTCCCATGCGGACGCTTTGAGCAGAGCACCCTTACCAGCAACTGACGAAGACCCGGCACCAGCGATGACAGCGCTACAAATTGAGACTTGCCCCGATCTACCCATATCAGCTTATGATGTCGCCAGAGCCACCGCGAAAGACTCATTGACTGCCCGCGTTCTTAGCTGGGTAGGTAAAGGCTGACCGGAGAATCAAAAAACTGAAAACTTTAAACCTTTCCGGTCCAGACAGACTGAACTTTCAATCCAAAAGGGGTGTTTGTTGTGGGGTGATCGGGTGGTAATCCCTGCCAAATTAAAACCCAGAGTACTTAGGTTGTTACATGAAGGGCACCCGGGAATGGTTAAGATGAAAAGCCTTGCTAGAAGTTATGTTTGGTGGCCGGGTATTGATAAGGACATAGAGTATTGGGTAAGCTCATGCAACAAATGCCAGGCAATTAGACCGCCCCCACCAAAAGCACCCGTTAAAGACTGGGAAACTCCTCGGGGACCTTGGTCAAGAATACACATTGATTTCGCGGGTCCTACCAAGGGGCATACCTTTCTGATTGTCGTTGATGCCTATTCGAATTGGCTTGAAGTAAAAGTTATGCCATCAATGACAACAGAAACTGTAATTAAAAAGCTGGACAACCTTTTTGCCACCCATGGCATACCGGATGTTCTTGTCTCAGATAATGGGCCACAGCTAACCAGCATACAATTTGAGCAATACCTAGCCTCCCTAGGTATAAGACATGCCCTAACCGCGCCGGCTCACCCAGCTGCGAACGGCAGGGCTGAGAGAATGGTCCGGTTTACTAAAGAAGGATTAGAAAGAATGGACGCTGGAGATGTCCAACAGAAAGTAAACCGTTTGCTTACACTCCAGCACATAACACCCAGTACCATAACCAACAAGTCCCCAGCAGAATTACTTATGGGGCGAAAGTTAAGATCTCACCATGATAGGTTACACCCAAATTTTACCCCAGAAAACCCCCCTGACTCCTCTACACGGTTTAGACAATTCGAAATAGGCGATTTGGTATACACTAAAAACTTCACCGGGGACCTGGTATGGCTACCAGGACAGATTACCCAAATCACAGGCCCCAAATCCTACCGATTAAAAATAGAGGATGGCAGGGAATGGAAGCGGCACATAGACCAGCTTCGATCCCGAATTATAGAGAGAACCACAGACTTACAAACATTCACCGACAAAACCGGTGAATTGCAAACCAAGGTGGGGGGGGGGGAAGGTGAGAAATAAATAAAGAACTGTTTAAAACCAAAACCAATGAAACATATGAACAAAAAGAGCAAATAAAAGACTCACAGTTTGGAGAGTCTTGCGTGAAAAGCCCATCGGAAGGGGCCAGCCAGGCCAGCTCGACCTGCCCAGAGGAAACGGGAGGGAGCGGCAAAACCGCCAGCCTAAGAAACTCAGGCGGCGGTAAAATGGCTGACTCACCCTTCCAGACGGTTCCAGGGAAAAGAACGGACGACACAGCAGCCCCATCCGAACCGGTCGAAGACTTCACTAAGAATGAACCACGCAAGTCAAGTCGAGTCCGGAAAAGCCCCGCCTACCTGCGAGACTACGTCACCACATAGGACTGAACTAAGAGGGGAGGGGTGTTCTATATGTAAAGTGGGTGACTCCAAATCTGCAAACCTGATTGATCAAATAAAATAAGCATTGGATTGGTTCACTAGGAACCAATCCAAAGAGCTGCTAAAAGGCGGCAAATTTAAACAACTGCCATTGGCTCCAAGCAGGCAAGCCAGCCTGTATAAAAGGCTGGCCTCGGCTTCAGCCAAGTGTTCCTATTTACTGACTAGTTAAAGAATAAAGTATTTGTTGTTGGAACCCGGTCTACCTCGTGTGTTTTCCGAACAAAACAAATATTAACAATGCTACATTTGTTCTGTATAAAAATAGTTTACTCCAAATTCTCTAATCTGATTGGCTAAGAAAGCCGGCATAGGGATTGGTTCACTAGGAACCAATCCAAAGGAACCGCCAAAAGGTAACCTTCGATGCCTCACCGTTTGGAGTCGGTGCCATCCTGAGCCACCAATTGCCAGATGGGAGAGAGGCACCCGTCGCTTATTACTCAAAGACTCTGTCTAAAACAGAACGTAACTGTAGTCAACTAGGCAATCGTCGCCGGAGTGAAACGCTTCCACGAATACCTCTATGGAAGAACATTTTTGATCGTAACGGACCATAAACCATTACCAGGAATTCTGGTGGGAAACAAGCCTACACCGAACATTTTATCCCCGCGAATGACTAGATGGTCAGAATTCCTAGCAGCATACTCTTACACATTGACGCATCGACCCGGGAAGCAAATCTCCCATGCAGACGCATTAAGCAGAGCACCGTTGCCAACGACGGAGGAAGACCCGGCGCCAACAATGACCACCCTGCAAATAGAAACATGCCCCGAATGACCAATATCTGCAAACGATGTCGCCAGAGCCACCGCAAAGGGCCCAGTGACTGCCCGCATATTAAACTGGGTAGGTCAAGGCTGACCAGAAAACCAAAAAACTGAAAACATTAAACCTTTCCAGACCAGACAAACCGAACTTTCAATTCAAAAAGGTTGTTATTGTGGGGTGATCGGGTAGTAATCCCTCCTAAATTACAAACTAGAGTGCTGGGTATGCTTCATGAAGGCCACCCTGGCATTGTAAAAATGAAAAGCCTAGCTAGAAGCTATGTCTGGTGGCCTGGTATAGATAAGGACATCGAATACTGGGTTACTACTTGTAACAAATGTCAAAAAACCAGGCTTTCCCCACCACAAGCACCCATAAGGGACTGGGAGACCCCACGAGGCCCCTGGTCTCGGATCCACATTGATTTCACGGGTCGTACTAGGGGACATACCTTTTTAATTGTCATAGATGCATATCAAATTGGCTGGAAGTAGTAGTAATGTCATCTACGACAACCGAGACGGTCATTAAACAACCTAACAAACTCTTCGCAACTCATGGATTGCCGGACGTCCTAATGTCCGACAACGGGCCACAATTAACAGCCATCCAATTTGAACAATACCTAGCCTCCCTAGGTATACGCCATGCACTAACCGCGCTGGCCCACCCGGCTGCAAATGGTAGGGCGGAGAGAATGGTCAGGTTTACCAAAGAGGGTTTAGAGAGAATGGACCTTGGGGATGTCCAGGATGAAATTAATCACCTACGCACCCTCCAACATATCACACCCAGCACTGTAACCAACAAAAGCCCGGCTAAATTATTAATGGGAAGAAAACTTAGGTCACAATTAGACAGGTTGCACCCAAATTACACGTTGGAAAGACCCCCCGACTCCTCCAGCCATTTCCAAACATTTAAAATTGGCGACCTAGTCTACGCAAAAAATTTCACCGGGGACCCATTATGGCTTCCAGGCACAATCACACAAATCACAGGCTCCCGGTCCTACCGAC